>JASDQU011402744.1:15325-27757 GCA_032191745.1 Picea mariana | reverse complement strand
AAACGCGCTGTAACTTCCTCTTCTTTCTCTCATAGTATCCTCTCTCAGAATACAATATTCAACATCATACATAGCCGTAATACATTTCCCTCATAAAAGAGGGTTGCCTTCTAGGGCAAAAAACCCTAACATAATCTCTACCGTTAGATCTGCGACCTTATAATGAACAGTCCAGATTTACAATGAAATTACAATATACTTTTACAAGGCAATTTTTGCTTCGGGGGCTTTGCCCCCAAACCCCTATCGGGGGATGCTGCCCCCGAAACCCCACTGGGGGCCCGCTTGCCCCCAGACCTCCCAACCGGAGGAATGGACCCCCCGGACCCCACAGAGGGGGTACCCCCCCTCTGCACTNGAGTGTACATACTTCTGGGGTGTAAATACTTCATGGGGTATAAACACGGTTGAAAGCAAGGACCTCTGAATCAGGAAGATAATTAGGCTCCACAACCAACATGTAGTGCATGATTCACTTGGATCAGTGGATATCTCTTCCACACATGAGTTGATCTGCAGATCCGCAGATGCGTACTAGATGTTGAAATCTATGACATACTGAAGGCAGGACATAATGAGCCCTGTGGGGGGCATTTTGTAGACTGCAGGACTGGAAAAAAAATTCTACAAATGGGCTATTATTGTCCCTCGGTATTCAGAGATGCGAAAAAATACGTCCAGACCTGCGACGGTTGTCAGCGGATGGGGAAACTAGGCCAAGCTCATGAAATTCCCTTGAAAGCATAAGTAGTCATAGAACCATTTGGAATATGGGAAATGGACTTCATTGGCCCCTTCAATCCAAATTCAAATCAAAAGGCCTACATTATCATTGCAACGGATTACATGACCAAATGGGTAGAGGCAGAAGCTTTACCAAATGCAACAGAAGAAGTAGTCATCAAATTTATTTTCAAATTATTTGTACCCTATGGACTACCCAGAGAAGTAATCACTGATGGAGGGTCACAATTTATAGGCCATAGAATCATTGCCACCATGGAAAGTTATCATATCAAGCACATAGTTACTTCTCCATACCACCCACAGGAAAACAAGCAGGTAGAAAGCACCAATAAGGTCCTAGAGGCAATCCTGACAAAGTTTGTCTTAATAAATCGACAGAGTTGGGCTATTGAGCTCCCAAATGCCTTATGGGCTTATTGTGAAACATTGCGTAACACCACTGGATACTCGCCTTACCACTTAGTTTATGGTAAAGAACCCAAATTCCCAATCAAATTCGAGATCAAGACCCTAAGGATGGCCAAGGAAATTGGACTAGATCTTACAGAAGCACATAAACAACACCTTCATCAACTCAACGAATTAGATGAAGCATGCGTGTATGTTGTGGAGTGCACATTTTTTAGTCAGCAACAGAGAGCGACCTGGAATGACAAGCATATCAAGAAGAAATCATTCAATAAAGGCGATTGGGCGCTTCTCTATGATTCCAGATTTCAGGATTTTCCTAGAAAATTACAGATACGATGTTTAGGGCCATATGAAATTAATGAATTCCATGATAATGGCACGGTCACTTTAATCACCATCGATCCGTCTGGATCTCCCTTTCTAGTCAATGGATATTGACGGGGACTTTACCATCAGCCACCTTCAAAAGATTCTTTCTATCAAGAAGTAAGTAAATACCCTACCGTGCAGATTCTGTCTCACTGGGAAGCTAACCTAGCCACCCCAACCCCATAAATGATGAATGTTTTCGACACTATACATAATGTATATATATTTTTATATATATATCTAATTGAGTTGTTTTCCTTTCTTTTAGTTTTATGAAAAGTCACTTAGGAAATAGGAACCAGGGAAGATAATTGTAATGAACACAATTAGCACTCTTTTTTGTTCCATACTCTTGCTTTATCTTATCACATAGACCCTGTCTTTCGCAGAGAAATGAGTATGTCACGTTCCGCAGCAGAAATCAGGCCACTATAATGAACTCTTAACATTAAGAAACCATCCAATACTTGATTTTGAAATAAATCAACCCATAATAATCGAATCAATTTAGTTGATGACTAATCAACCTTAGATTCAAACAAAACACATTTCCATGGGAGGTTTCCAAAATTTCCTATTTCAAATGGTTAAAAAATTGACAGATGTTGTCCTCTGTTGTAATTGTTGTTTCTTTTGAAAGGAACAACTATTGTTCTTTTTGAAAGGAACAACTATTGTTCCTTTTGTCCGCTTGCTCTTCATTTTGAAAGGAACAACTATTCTTCCTTTAGCGCGCTTGTTGTTCCTTTTGAACGGAATAACTGTTGTTCCTTTTGCGCGCTTGTTGTTCCTTTTGAACAGAACAACTTTTGTTCCTTTCGCATGCTTGTTGTTCCTCTGAGTATCGTTCCTATTCATTTTACTGTTCCTTTCCTTAATTACTGTTAAAACTCTAGCCATTCCTTTGGGGTGCGTCTTTCACCAAATAATTTTCACTAGCACTACTTCTAACTGTCATCACCGCGATCTTTCATTATTTTTTGGATTATCTACCATACCTTATCAAATTTCTTTTGGGATTAATCTCTTCGAAATACCTTAAACCTTGTTCATAATCAATAACCACCATAATTTGTTTCTTTTCCCTGTATACATACAAATATACCTGAATGATATTTTTCCTTCATATTATAAAGAGTCTTAAGAACACTTTTACTTGGCATCCTTACACTTCTTTATACCATACCTTACTCTTAAGGAGTAGATGAGGCTCCCTTAAAAAAAATAGAAAAATAATAATAAAATTTTCCCACAAAGAATAGGGGGTCTCTCAACGAGCCAACCTACCATGATCATAGGTTACTAACATAAGTGACATTCCTACTATGGCTACCACACAAGGGCAATGACCTTTGACAATTTTTTTTGTCAAAGAACAAGAGGTCTCATCACGGGCCAACTTGTTCACTTAAGTTACAAACTAGTGAGTGGCATTATCATCATTTGGCTACCAAACCAAGATAATGGTCTTTTTTTTGGGAAAAGACAATTCAAAGGAAAAATAAAAATGAATAAACAAGTAATAAAAAATTTCCCACAAAAGAATAGGGGGTCTCATCATGATCCAACCTACCACAATCATAGGATACTAACCTAAGTGGCATTCCCACTATGGCTACCACACCAGGGAAATGGCCTTTGACATTTCTTTTGTCAAAGGACAAGGGGTCTCATCATGAGATGGCTTGTTCACTTAAGTTACAATCTAGTGAGTGGCATTGTCATCATTTGGATACCAAACCAAGATAATGGTATTTTTTTGGAAAGACGATTCAAACATTTATTAAGGATACGGGCTCATCTATGGGTTAAAAGGCAACCCTGCCGAGGCTATGGATGCCACCTGGCAATAGTGGCTTTGCCTGTGGTATGGAAGTTTATCTTAAAAACACCAAGTTTTTGTGTGTCTCTAGATTTCCTTTACTTAAATAATGAGTCTATCATGTTAGTTATACTCAATAACTCGGAAAAGTAACAAGACTATGATATGTGGAATTTTAAAAAGAATGAACAGATTTAATTTCTTTTGGTTTATTTATCCATAAAGCATTTTTTTTAGCATAGGTATAATAAATTCAAAATTTCCATGGAAAAGGACTATCATTTAATGATTTCGGTTGAAAGTGATTTTTTTGAAAATTATACATGGTTAGTCCCCATCGACGGCGACAGTGCAATTATTACCTCTCACTGGAATATACCTACACTCATTACATTCACCTACGTTGACGGTCGAGGATGACCTCTATATTAATGAGGGGAGTGGATGCTTGGCATGCTTTCTGATAAGATGTAATGATTATAATAAATGAAAAACCCACATTTTTATACACTCGTTGTTTGCTGATATTTTCTATTTTTGGTAATTGTTTCTCCAAGCTGGTCTAACCAAATTTGCACAAAGGAACGACATTCATTCTTATTTTTTCACAGAGATATGGGTGGCCGAAGTGTGTGTAAGGAGACAACATTACTACAAGTAACAATGCAGGAAAGAGAAATCCTACATCATCTGGGGTGGATGGAATACTTCAATCGTTTGCAAGAATATGACACGTATGTCACGCTTGAATTCTTTCAGAATTTGCAAGGAGAAATCTCCATGGTGTGAGACATAAAAATCCCAATTACCCCAGAAATTGTAGCAGAGGTCATAGGCCTCCCTAACACTGGCATTCAGTGGACAGGAAGATACACAATGCTGAAGGAAGTTGTGGAATCTTTCACATACCCTGGGGAAGAATTGGATATAAAAGGAAAGAGACTTAATCCCAATACCCTCAGTGAACCATGGAAGTAACTGGTAGGTGTAATTCAGTGGTACATCATCTATGATGGATGATACGATGCAATTTGACCTCATCATCTCAAATTGTTGGCAGCCTTAAAAAAACAGTTAGTACTTAATTTACCTTTATTTCTAAATTCCATATTACATGAGGTTACCTTGAGAACACAAAACTCCAAGGATCCTGTTACTATTATCATCCACCATAGATTAGTTAAATTGATGATAAACAGAGCACTGAGTCAAAATCAATTGACCTGAGGTAGTCTGATTAAGGCCAACAGAGCTCTACAACTAGAACAACCCAAATTATGTCATGATGACCCACCACAAGAAACTGAAGATAGACATACATAAGAGACCATTGCCCAAAGAGAAATTCCATCTCCTCAAACTGAAGCTAAGGAAAACCCTACCCAAATCACAAAGGCTCAGACCTCACAAACACAGGCATTAACAAAAAAGAGGAAGAGAGAAACGAATGCTCCTAAATCCATCATTGAGAGAAGGAGGAGAACCAGATGATCAAGAAACCCTGAAAAAATTTAGGAAACGAACAAAGAAACTCAGGATACAACAAAACATCCTAAAGAATTTCAGGATTTTACAGAGTAGTCTCTACATGAAAATGATCAATAAATTGAGAAAGCATAATAGACCTTACAAAGGAATGATCAGGAAGACACCCAACCAGCATTAGAGCATCTGACAGAACAATTTTTGAAGAGCTATGAGGTAGAAATATCCCAGGTTTTGGGGAGCTTAGGAACCTCAATTGAAAGAGGCACAAATAATCCAGAAAAATGCCCAAAACGAGCCTCCTCCTCAAAACCTGCCAAATATTTTCCTCATATTGAAATATCTTTCCTAGAGGACACATCACAGGAAAAACCTCATTTTGAAATGAGAAGCCCTCTTGGACAGACAGAGAATTTGGAAGGAACAAAGGAACAACCATCTGTTGGCCAGAATGAAGAAGATCTTGAGGCCCCTCACAAATGGAAATCAGACAAGAGACATAAGAGTATTAGAAAGCTAAAAAAGGAAAACAAACTTTTGAAGAAGAAAGCTAAGAAGGCTGAAGTATTAAAGCAGAAGGTGGGCAAACTCAAGGAAATTATTAAAGAATTGAGAAAGCAGCTAGAACAAGCAGATAAGGCCCACATAAGGAATAAAAACAAAAGGGCCAGAGTTAAAGGAAGAAACCCTCTTTCGAAAGAAGCAGTCACTACAAACTCTGTGGGGATATAGACATATCCTGAGGAAATAGTAGTAGAAGAAGAAGTAGCTCAGAATGAGGAAGTAATTCATTTAGAAACATAAGAAATGATGACAGAAACAATTGATGTTGAGGTACAGACAGATACCCCAGTCTTATAGGAAACAACTCAAATCCTTGAGTATAATGCTACCATCAGGAGATTGGAGGAAGAGTTGATGCAGTCTCAACAAACCCTAATTCAAAACATAAATGAATTACTGAAAATGACAGAGCATCAGACATTCCAGTCCCAGGAATAGAGTGCTATTATGGAGAGACTAGAAGCAGAGATTACATAGTCCCAACAAGCATTAACTCAATCTAGAGAGGAAATGGATGCTATGGAAGAATATCAAGCATCCCAATCTATGGCACAAGGTGCCACCATTGATAAGCTAAAGGAAGAGCTAGGACAAGCTCAACAAGCATTGGCTCAACACCGAGATGAGATGGTCACTAGGGCTGAACATCAAAGGGTTGTTAAACAACTAAAGGACATGTCAGGAATAGAAGGTGAGACTTATGCTAAGCTCACTAGAGCCCAAGGGAAGGTAAAAAATGTACAAACCCAATTATAAAAAGATTTGGAGCAAATCAAAGAAATCTGTGATGTCTACTCTAATGCCATCAATTGCAGAGCCCCTGCCACTAATTACACTTTATTATTGCTGGAACGGTACCTATTGTTGAGAGTAAATTCCATCATAGTAGGTAAATCCATTCCATTTTCCACAGTACCTAAGTTTATTTCATGTTTCAGAGATCAGGAAGAGAAGGTACAATACCTTCTGTGTGAATTATACTTCCACAATTTCATTTTGGAAGAAGACAGAAGAGATAACCCTGGTCCCTTCATAGGGGACATACGATTCCAGGCATTCCTGTCATTTACTTAGAACCAGGTCAGATGGGGTAAATCTCACAAAATTTTCATGAAGAGGGAAACTGGATTATATCTTTGGATCAGAGGAGAGCCTCCAAAGTCCTTTCCCACCATTATGCGACATATGACCTTCATGAAAAGGGAGGGGGTCACGAATTCATTAGCCCCTATCCATCTATAGGTCATACACGCAGGAATCACATGTTTTAGAGAACTCAAAGAAGAAGCTCTTGCTACTTCTAAGGTGAGATGGGGTGCATCCTCCGATAAGGTTAAAAGTAGGGAACCCTTTGGGTATGAGATTTTTTTTGTAGCTACCTTCAGAGTATAAAGGTATTCTAGACTACTCCAGGAGGAAGGAATTGCTTGGATTGGGCGTAGGTATAATCCCCCTCTCATATAGTTTCCTCCAGAAAGTTTCCAGAAGGATTATCAAATTAATAAAAAGAGGCAGGACATCGCTTTTGAAGTGCTCAAAAGAAACAATGGTTTCAGGAGAACTTGTGAACCAATTTCTCCTCCCTACAACATAATTGGTTTACATGTAGGCTCTCATCTTGCATGAGGACATGTAATAAGGTAAGATGGGGGGTATGTTGGGTTATGAAAAAGGTATAAATATCTTCCTTTTCCCACAGTTCATGATATAATATTGATTGAATGTTCAGTTAGTTAGGGATAAATAGGATAGAAAATTATTAATATGTCTCTTAGTATTATTATTAAAACTTATATTAAATAGATTCTAAAATAGAATTGGAATTGTTGGATTTTGTTATAGATTTGATAAATATTGTCAAACCTGAGATAGCCAAGGAGATCTTGAATATGCACAAGCTATTGTAGGTTCAAGACTTTTGGCGCCAAGCAGTTTTGAAGATAATCGATTTTCTATGTTGTAACTTTATAATAGTAAAGAAATCCTGAGGATCTTTCGATCCTCAGGATAGCTTGATTTACCCATATTATTGTAATATATATAGGGTAATAGATCTAGAAAGGATAGAGAATAATTGCATTCAAGTATTCAGAACTCAGAATTGCTCCACATAAGAAGTTTTTGTAAATGTTTTACCAACTATGGAATCAATAAATACTTTGCATGTTTTCACCATTTGTACATTCTGAGTTTCTCGTAGCAGTGCTTCTAAAGACCGAGGACCCAGTCTAAAGGAGTTACTGTCTCATTCTGTAATTGTATCAGTTTGAAGTTGATTTATGTTTTGTGATTCAAATCTCCTTTACAATAATTAAGATGAATGCATAAGTGTGTTAATTATTTTATGTTGTTTTCATATAGAGGATAGATATTTCCCTCAGTATTAATGATTGTTGTTCCGATTTCCATTTCTGTAGTTTGTTGCTTGACAGTTCCTCAGAATTTCATATGCGTTGTTCTTTCAATTAGTTTACAATTGTTGTTCCTTTCCGTTAAGATACAATTGTTGTTCCTTTCAATTACTTTACATTTGTTGTTCCTTTCTGTTAAGATATAATTGTTGTTCCTTTCAATAGAAGTTACAATTGATGTATCTTTCGACTAGATTGCAATCGTTGTTTCTTTCCATAGATAGAGTAATTTTCCTTTTCCTTTTCAGTAATTTGATTCATAGTGATAGTTAATTCTGCAAGTCTTTACTTAGATTCAATTACTGCTTTTTAGTTAAAATGAATTCGATAGATTAATTAGTTCCTTCCCATTTCATAGCATGTTAGTAATTAGATTTCAATTCCTTTAGTTCTTAGAATCTTTAATGAATGATTGAGGAACTTGATTGTTGATAAACTCAGATTTCCTTTAACTACACGATTTCAGCCTTTACAAGATACCTGCATAGACTTTGTTGATATTCTTGAGATAAAAGACAACTCCTCGGGTTGATAAATTAATGTTAAACTAAGGTCTTCTTTAGACATCTTTGGATACCAACAACCACCACCTCTGGTTGCTTGGCTAAGGGACCATGTAATATGAGAGAATACCAACACAAACCTGTGATAGAAATTGGCAAGGCCCAGGAATCTCTGGAGCTCAGCGAGTGTGGTTGGTGCTAGCCAATCACGAATGACATAGATTTTCGATAGATCCACATGCACAACATGCTAGACCATGATGAGCCTAGGTACTGGAACCTGTCCATGAAAAAGGACCAATTTTCCAAGTTGGAATATAGTTGGTCCTTCCGTAGGGTGTGAAGAACCTGTTGAATGTGTTGCAAGTGTTCCACCCATGTCTTGTTGTATATGAGGATGTCATCTAGATACACAACTACAAAGTATTGATGAAAGGTCATAGGATATCATCCATAAACCTCATGAAGGTTGTTGGAGCATTTTTCAAATGAAAGGGCATGACCAACCATTCAAAAAGACCTTCTTTCGACTTAAAGGTTGTCTTCCATACATCTGTCTTCTATATTGGGACTTGGTGGTAGCTAGACTTCAGATCAATCTTACTGAAGTATTTGCCCCCCTTGAGTTGATCAAGAATATCATCAATTCGGGGAATCAGGTACCGATTCATAACTATGATTTGGTTTAGGTCCCAATGTTACACATTATTTTGGTCACCCCAGTGATCAACACACAACATGTGCATAACTCACTTTCTTGTTCCCTAAAAGCATCAAAAGATAATTTCTCCATGAGAAAAGTGGTTTTGCTTTTCTTCCTTAAAAACTATGACAAGAGATATCGTCGCACCTTGCTCTATACTTGGGGTGCAATGATGCTTGATCATCGCATGTTGCACTAAATATGGACTACGACATCGTCGCAGGCTGCCTGTGCATAGGGTGCAACGATGCTTAAACAAGGGAAAAGTCAATATTCATGAATGTTCTAGAAGGGAATCTTCTAGAAGATGAGGTGGCCTCCGATCGGTTTGGATGTTACTTTCTTCTTTGATTTAGTGGGATAATCCTAATCTCCTCGTCCATCTCTCTTTCACCCTACATAAAGAGGGATCTCTTATGGAAAAGGCTAAGTCTTTCATATGCATGAAGAGTTCTACTACATATTATACTTGAGATAGCTTTGCTTTAGCTTTCTAAGTCAGATTGTGGATGTTCTTCATCAAAGGCATTGAAGAAAAGGTGTGTGTGTTGGAGCAAAGAGCCAGTGGAAGGGACCTTGCAACATCTAGGCATGGTTTGTATTCTCCACTTCTATTTAATATAATGCATCAATATATTTATTCCCTTTAAAGGTGTCTTTACTTTTATTGTATAACTCCTTGATCTTATACATAGAATTCATTGGAATATATAGATATTTGTTCTCTCTCTCTTTATTGTTTTGTGTTTCTTAAACAAGTTCACCATCCCGCAAATCCAAATATGGACCGACAAGGACGACACTAGCAAGGATCAAACATCATTTAAAAGGCATGTCACTTGTTCCTCTCTAAACTAGTTTATATATCAAGGAAGTATAAGGTGAAGTTTATATTCTTGCTTGTTTTGTTATATAATCTTGTTGAAGTTAGAGAGATCCATTTGTGTCCGCACTTATAGATTTGTTCGATAACAAATGGTAATCGATGTATAGTCTCTAGATTATGTCTTTCTTCTACACCATCATGAATGGGCTCCCACAAGATGATGAGATGGAACAGATGTGCCCCTTGTGGAGCAGTTATTGGATATGTCATTTGATCTCCTCATTATCTAATAAAGAGTGGTGGTAGACTCACCCATTGGGTAGCGGTGCGTTGGGGTTCAAATCGATGGGATGCTTGACCTGATAGTGAAGAGGTACCCTGGTAGGTGAGGAGAAGATATCTTGGTATTCTTCCATGACCTTATCCACTTGTTTATGTTTTGTGGAGAGGTCAACCACGTTGGTCCTCAATGTGACTACAATATTTCAATCATTCTGAAATAGAATCATGAAGAAGAAAAACTTCTTAGTTTGAAATATGACCTACCTGCATTTCTTGGAAAATATCAAGGAAATAACACTAGGTGGGATTGCCTCAGGTATCCTTTACAATTTCTTATTCAAAGTAATAATAACACTGCAAGGCCTAGACTCACATACAACATGACATTTCCATAAATAAGGTTGTCCCAAAAGAACATCACAAACTCCAAGAGGAGAAACTTCACAAAATGCCTCATCCTTGAAGGGCTTGATGTTGTATGACAAGAGACACTGTTGGTTGACACGGAGATCGCTTCCTTGGAAGAGCCATCCAATGGTGTAGGGAGGTGGGTGTGACATTATCAGCAATGCTAGCCACTTGACGAGATCTACTGAGATGAGGTTCTTCTGACTACCTCTATCAACATTGAAGAGTATCAGGGTTCCTTTCACACACATCTATGAATAGAAGAGGCGTTCACCTTCCTCTTCCTTGTTTGGTTCACTATGTTGGATCTTGGTAGTGGGAATGGTGGCACTAGGTTCCATGTCATTGATTTGTCTACCCCTTTTTGGTTCTGACTTAGATTCGGACACCACATTTGATTCAGGGGATTTCACCTCAACCACCAGGGAATGCTTTGAGTGAGAATCAATAGTGTTATGCCAAGGGATCTTATGGAAGTCACACCACTTCCCGGTATCTCTCTTCATCTTTCCATTTTCCTTATTTTCTTGTGGCTTAGACTAGTTGTACTGAGGTTGTCTGTCTTTTCCTTCTCCTTTGTTCTGCGAGTTGGGGCTTCCCTTTCCATGCTTTTTCTATGAGGAGTTCCTAGGCCCCAATTTCCACGTCTTTTTTTTTATCTTCTTCTCTATTTTGATGGAATATCTATAGATTTCACCTAAGAAGGAGATGTCCAAAAACCCCATTTCATCCTAGATGTATCTATGAAGATGAGTGCGATACTTGAGAACTAGATGTAACTCAGAATATTTGATACCCAACTTGGTGTGCAAGGCATGGAAAATAAACAAAAAGAACAATAAAAGAGATACAATAAAACTAGCTTCTATTCAATAATGAAATATGATGAAACTATAAAAATACAGACTGAAACAAATTTGCTAGAATGGTGGGGGTTTATCTCTGAGAGGAGATGTGACAGCTAGCCTAATTCACAAGAAGATAGTTACAATGAGTCTCTCCAAGACTTTTTATGATAAAAAAGAATTCCAAAACCCTAGGCATCCAAAAATGTAACCCTAGGAGATGAAGCGCCAAAATTCATGTGAGCTCCATTGGGGTAAGTTAGTACATCAACTTCTCGGGGTCAAAACTTTTGCATACAATCTCTGTTTTAGGCACATGATAGCTTGTTGAAAATGTATATGCTAGGAATACACATTTTTCCATCAAACTCTAATTTTTTCTATATTCTAATGGTGGTGAGCCCTAAAAACATTGTTTAGGGCCTCAAAACGACCCCGAAATTTGGGGACTGAAAAACTAGAAAAAAATTGTCAAACTGGAAAACTGCAAAAATGAGCCAGATGGAATAGGTGGGAGGCCACCGACATATATATGGATCATTATCCATGGTGGCGTATGATAAACTGGTGTAGCCACAATTCACAGACTATGGAACATAATTATTTTAAGGATTGAGATCTAAAAGATCGTTTCCCCCAAGAGTCGTGAGAGTTTATGAGTAGGACTTCAATACCAAAGGAATGGACACTTCTACCAGTAGGCATTGATAGCCTCAACATGGTTTCATTTTAGCCCAATCGGATGATTCTATCCCATATAGTAGTTAATAACACATGGTAGATCGATCTTGGAATTATTGGTTTTAATTCTTTTGGCAATTTAGGAACTAGTTGAAGATCACAACTTTGGCATGGTGACCATTTAACAACAATGTCATCCACAGATTTCCAAGAAAGTGAGCAATCCAGCTCATCATGAGACCTCTTGTCCTTCAGTTTAGAAAACTGGAACCCATCACCTTGGCTTGGTAACTAGAAACGATAATGTCACTTCTATGGATTCTCCATGGTCATAATGGATCGACTCATGATGAGACCTCCAAACCCTAATCTAGA
>JASDQU011402744.1:1589-14998 GCA_032191745.1 Picea mariana | reverse complement strand
CAACTTTCTGAAACAATCCTTTGCAAGGAAAAGAGAAAGAAAAATGGCAGCAACCAGATTCAAAATTTAACCATCGGGGCTAAGGTATATTTTCTTGTTTCAAGACCAGATTTGAACTCTCACTGATGGCTTGGAAATCAACAGATAGTGCAGTAATTTAAAACCACATTCCTTCATGATGATTATATTTTGAACAACAGAGTAATGAATAAAAAATATAGATATACAAAAAACTGGAGAGATTCAATCAAAGGTAGAAAATAAAACAACACACAAAAATGAACCAAATCACATTATATTGAAGAAATTCAAAATTAGAAGTCAAAACGAACCAATCAAAACAACATAAAGCAAACATAAAAAATAATTTGACCAAAAACAAAACCAGGCCAACCTCTCATTGAGAATGAGGATCAAAAGGAAGAACTACAATGTTTATAGTTTTTCATATAGGCACGTTATTTTCTTAAGATAACGATACATGAGACATTATTTTGACCAAGCTTATTATTAAAATTCACAGAGACTACAAGGAAGAACAAAAATCCTTAACCAGGATGGGTGCAATTACATGAAGTGGTAAACTATGTTTTCTAGGGTAAAACTAATATGAACTAAATATCAAATCCCTAATCTCTTTATTAATGCTTCATAATATCTAAAATCATTGCATTATGCTGCCAAGTTTTGAAAAAGAAACATTTAATCAATACATATGCGAAAAAGAAAAAGAAATGAATTGAAATAAGATTTCCCTAACAAAATTTAGACAATGTTTCTCTTTGTTTACCAACGTTCCTTCATAATTTCATTATTCAAAATAAAAAGTGAAAAGGAAAGAAAAACCAAAAAGGATTGTTTTCCTACACCTACTCTAACTTCTACATAGAGGGAAATGCTCAGTAAAATCATACTTCCAGTGCAGCCACAAGAGCATCTTCGATCCTGCAAGGCATAGAAATTTGAAGATCAGAATAAAAGAATGTACTACCTGTAGATACAAAATAAATATGTCATTCGTACCTCCTATATATTCATTTAAAAACAAAGCAAGCACAACCTTACCATTCTTTTGAAAATTTTCCATATATGAACTCTCTAGCTAATCTGCAATTCTGTCATAGTAAGGGTCATTATGGAATGGAAGAATGTAAGTGAGTTTGGAAAACTTGTCAATATTATGGGGACCTAACATAACCATTGGCCAAGGCTGAAGTGCCCCATCCTCTCGACAATTCTTCAAGTGTTCATCGATTTCTTCACATGGAGGATCTAAAAAAATCATGTCATGCTAACCTCCTAAATATTCATTTAAAAACAAAGAAAGAATAACTCTACCTTTATTATGAATATTTTTTAGATAAGAATCCTCAAGCCATTCTAAGATCCTGTCATAAAAATTAGAATGTAAACAATGACTTCGATGAACTGGATCTGTCAATGGGGAACACATCATAAGAGGATTCATGACAACAGTTAGATTGTGACATTTTGGATCCTGATTTGGATCTGAAACATCATGTTCTATTGACAAAAATGTGGCTAATCTGAACACTTCTGAAAATCGCAACCACATGAATCTCATTAATTAGCAATTAGATTACTTGTTTGAACACTTCCTTTGATGAAAGGATTGTTTCAAAATGCGAAGCATAATCATTAAGATTTGAAATAATAAAATAATGAATATGCAATGTTGAATCTTTGATCTCCATAAGAATGAGTGCATTATCTTTTTCAAAAATAAATCATGTAGAATGATCTTGGAACATATATTTTTCCCATGCGAGTGATGAAAGTGAAAGAACGTCGAATCTAACTTCATAAATGTTATGTTCAAAATTAATTTCACCAAATATTGGCATATCAAATAGATCATATTGTGATGGAAAAGAGTAAGATACTGTGGGTAAATTATCATGCACACCAAAATCTATGAAGAGATTGAGATAGAAAGAGTAAAATTAATTAGAAATGAGCACATGAAAATATTCTCTTGAGCTATGATAATTAACAATGGTATTCTCAACACATTCATCTTCACTTTCCTTAATACTTTCACTCTGTTCTGGTGATAAATCCTTCAACATAATACGATCATCTAAATTTGCCTCATGTATGATAGACAATTCAAAACATTCACGACAAACATATAATCTTTCATGTGGATAAGGTATGATTTGTGGATGAAGGTTTAAGGTTTTTTCTTCAAATTGCATATCTACATCTCTAATGTAACATACCTGGTCACCTAGGCTCTCATACCATATTGTAAGATCCACAACATCCAACTGGGCTATGCCACATAAAAAAAATTGAACTATATGCAAATTAAAACATATACACATGGAAACTCATGCAGAACTTTATATATGAAACTTAAAATAGACAAATACTTTCTGTAAATGCACAGATTCATATAGAAATAATAGTAAACATATACATGCAACATACACAGGAAATACCTATAAATATAAAGACAGGTATAAACCACACACAGGAAAAACACATACATAATAATGCAGCATGTAATTTAACACTCAATTGGCACTTATCTTGGTAAAAATATCACCAACTGTGTGCAAACCTTCGACGAACCTCCCAACCTTAGACCATGTTGCTCAACACTCTCAGCAGTGAGTCACCCCTGAGTTGGGACTAAACTCCACACGGGTAAATTGATTCCTAACCAGGCTAATGTATCTCACACAATAGGAAAGACTCTATCACAGGTGGAAACTCAAACTAACAACCTACAGTCCCTCATTCCCCATGTGTTTTTCCCACCCTAGTAAGTGTGCCCCTTCTCTACTCAACAATCTCTCGACTACCCCACTTCCCTTCCAGGGCTTCAACAACAGGCCAAACAGGAAGTCTCAGAGCCCTGTAGCTGCAGTTTAGCACCTTCGGGAATCAATTCCCAGCAATTCTCTCACCTAGAGATAAATTTATCACGGGCCTGACAACTCACCTCTTCAATATCCCATAGACTTGACAACCCACTTCTTTAGTCCATCTCCACAACTAACCAGGGACATATACAATTACGAGTACGGATATGGATACATGTATGTATACTGCTACATGAAAGTATGGAGGACAACTAAATGAGTGTGTGAATGACGATTGAATGAATGGCATTCCCCCTAAATGCACTAAGTCCAAGCTATATGTATGCATGTTCCGAACTTGACACTTGTCATGTTGAGAGCTACTTTGGTCCACTAGTCCCCATCCTTAGAACTTATGATAAAATAATTATCCATACTTTATACTTTAAGGAATATTAATATAATATTCGTTTTTCGCTTAAGCTCCCTAGCTTATCCCTTTTACTTAACTTTTAGCCCCCCCCTTTCCCTAAATATGGAGTTTAGTCCCTAATACTCTTTTATCATGGTCAGTCTACATGCAGTTATGTATTAAATTAATGATGAGACATATGTAAAAATAGGCTCACTAGCCTTTAACATCTAGGCTCTCTAGCCTAATTCAAAACATAATCCTCCTAGCTTATAATAACTGGCTCACTGGCCTATAGAACACAACATATACACAAAGGCTCACTGGCCTCAAAATCACGCGCACTTAAGTTTGTTGCACGTCATAACCTGGAATGTGCACAATTCACCATTTTAGTGCACAGTACATGTGCGCACTATACCATGGAAGGTGCATACAAAAATGATATCAAACAACTCACCAGCTTAAGTACATTTATATTTACAATTACAATTGGGTTCGACCTAGGGGTATTACAATCCCCTTTCATGATTTATCCACTGTCCTTAGTGCATTATGTACACATAACAACAAGATTTCCAAAATCTTCAAAAAGATGCAGGTATTTGCCAGAATTGCATCCTTATGCTCCCAACTAACATCCACTGGACTGTACTAGGTCCATTCGACCTTTACAAGCCATATGGATCGATTCTAGAGTTGTTTGATTTTTCGATCCATAATGTGTACCAGATGCACTTGAATAGTGCCTTATTGCTCTACCTGAATCACATTCCAATCAATTACATGATTAGCATCAAATATATAATTCTTGAGAAATGATACATGGAATGCATTATGAACAGACATAGATGTAGGAAATACAATCATGTAAGCTACTGGACCAATCCTTTCTAGGATTTCAAATGGTCCACAATATCTAGCTGCCAACTTGGTATAGTTTCCCAACTTCAAGGAACTTTTGTTGGCCTTAACCTTCAAGAATACATGATCACCCACTTTAAATTCCCTATGAGTTCTACCCTTGTTAGCATAACTTTTGTTCCTATCTTGGGCAGCCTTTAAATTCTATTTAATTTTCAACATTTTCTTTTCCACTTCCCTGAGTAATTATGACCCTTTGTACATGAGAATTTCATCATTTTCTAGCTGATAGTCTTCAATTTTCTGTTGCAAAATATGTTGTTGTAATTTTTCCACTAATTCCTTCTATTGCAAATTTGATTTTTCCGCTTCCAAAATTTTGTCTTTCAAATACGATTGGTACATGCTAATGGTTGTAGCATGCAAATCATGCACTCTTATGTTGAGTGCATCAACCACTTTGTTCTCTTTCCCCTTGATATGATTTATATCAAAGTTATATTCACTGAGAAATTCCAACCATCTGATTTTCCTAGCATTTAGAGTTGGTTGATCAAATAAATATTTCATACCATTATGGTCTATCCTTAGCTCAAACCTTTTCCCCATGAGGTATTGCCTCCACTTCCTCAAGGCATGCACTATGGATGCCAACTCCAAATCATGAGTGGCATAGTGTCTCTCATGAACCTTCAACTTCCTTGATTCATAGCATACAACAAACCCATTTTGACTGAGGACTCTACCAAGTCCTTTACATGGATGATTGCAGATCCAAATGAAGTCTTCATTTGGATCTACAATCCTTAAATTTTTAGTACTTGTTAATAATCACTTCAAGTGTTGGAAACTCTTTTCACAATCCAATGTCCATTAAAACTTCACACACTTCCTTTGCAAGGAAGTGATTGGGTGTGCAATCTTTGAAAATCCTTCAATAAATCTTCTATAGTAGCATGCAAGGCCCATGAACAATCTGAACTATGTCACATTATTTGGCGTTGACCATCCTCTAATGGCTTCTATCTTCTCAGGATCCACCGCTATCCCATCCTCTGAAATGATATGTCCCAAATAATGAATTTACTTCTGATAAAATGAGCACTTGTTCAATTCAGCATACAACTGATGCTTGCTTAATACTTGTAATACCATCCTCAAGTGTTTTTCATGCTCTTCCTGATCTAACTTATAATATATAAGAATGTCATAAAAAAATACAATGACAAGCTTATCTAATTATTCATTGAAAATACCATTCATTAAACACATAAAGACAACTGGTGTATTTGATAACCCAAATGGAACCACTGTGAACTCATAATGACCATACCTCATTTTGAAGGAAGTCTTTATGATGTCTTCTTCTTCAATTCTTACTTGATGATAACCCAACCTGAGATCAATCTTGGAGAATATTTTTGCATCTTTCAACTGATCAAAGAGGTCATTGATCCTTTGCAAAGGATACTTATTCTTGACAGTTACCTTGTTCAACTTCCTAAATTCAATGCAAAGTCTGAATGTCTCATCTTTCTTCTTCACAAATAAAATGGGGGCACCCCAAGGTGACACACTTGGGTGTATATACCCCTTCTTTATGAGCTCTTCAAGTTGCATTTTCAACTCCTTCAATTCTGGTGTACTCATCATGTAGGGAGCCTTGGATGAGCTGCTCCAGGCATCAAATTTATGGAGAAATCAATGGCTCTTTTAGGGGGTAATCTTGATATTTCCTTAAACACATATTCAAACTCTTTTAGAACTGCATAATCTTTAATATTTGACACCTTCTCTTTAGGTGTCTCTTCCATATGTGCTGCAAATATTTGACACCCTTTTCTGTAACATTTCTTTAGATGAAATGCTAAAATTTCTCTGATGGTTACTGCCCTTAGAATTCCCTACATTGTCCTTAGGCTCCCTTCCTCATCCAAGCATGTAAATGCCCTATAATGACAGTCTAGGATAACATGATGTTGGTCCAACCAATCCATCCCAATTAGACAATCAAAGGAACCTAAAGAAAAGATGTTCAAATATTCCTTCGTGTTCAATACATTCATGTTCATAAGACATGACTTAACCATATCATTAACTTTTCTTTTGGCACAAGTAGCTAGCTACATCAACCATGATTTCCATGCTTGCTTCTTGGAAAACACAAACTTTCCACCATCTTAGGATCTATATAACTATGAATAGCTCCTTAATCAATTAAAATAGCAATGGTTTGGCTGTGGTTGATACTTTTCTTGTTTGTTATCCAGGGCTACATAGATCCTTGGTTCATTTTTGCCCTTGTCCTCGACTATTTTGGCTTGCTTTACATTCTGAATAGTTCTCACTTTTTCACCTCTGTGAAGACAAACTCTAAACATATGATCTCCTTTACAACCCCAACATTTAATAGGTGGCTTACTTGGCCTTTGCCCTCCTGTTTCAATCATTCTGGGTTCTTTAGAAGTTGGATGTTCCTGAGGATTATTTCTGAAGAATGGTGGCTTAGTTCCCTTCTTCCTCTGATCCCTCTTAAATTTCTTCTTGTCTTTGCAATCTTTTTGGAAACATGGCCTTGATTTTTGCTGATCATATAGGAATTTATCTTGCCTTATGGTCTCCTCCAATGTTTTGGGATCATCATATTGTATTTTTTCATAGATGAATGATGGAAATCCACTCAAATACCTATGAATCTTAACTGTCTCATCATTGATGAAAGAAACATACTTTAGCAGTTCTAAAAACCTTCTTTCATATTCATATATGGTCATATTCCCAAGCTTGAGTTCAAAGAACTCTTTCATTTTCTTATCATAGTATCTCTTAGTCAAGTATTTATTTTCAAAATACTTCTTGAATTCCCTCCAATTAATTTTTTTCTCTTTAATGTGTTGTGCCTACACAAGTTGATCCCTCCACATGGGAACCTTTCCCTTGAGTTGATAGATGGAAATTCTTCCTTTTGGATGAGAAGAATAATTATGCAATTGAAAATACTTTCTCATGCCCAACAACCATGTCTCTGAATCTCCATCCTTCTTGTGCTCACCATCAAATGTAGGAGGTTTGATTTTTTTTTTCTCCTTGTAGCTCATCTACCCCAGACCTCTTATGCTTCTTGACAAGGGATGGACTTGAGCTGATATGTGCTCTCTTATTGAAATGCCTCAGGGAGTGATGGTGATGTCTTCTAACACTTATTGTTTTTGTTTTCTCATCAGGAGACCCGTGACTTCCTAATTTTCTTGAGCCACTCTCCTTATCCAATTTATTTTCTATTATGTTCAAGATCTACATTAACTTCATGTTGAAGTCCTCCTGTTGTTCCTCGAATATCATAAGGATTTCATTATCAACTTTATGGATTTGGCCATCCTTTTGCAAATTTTTAATGGTCTCTACCATATTCATGTTTTCATCCCTTCCTTCTCCATGTCCATTGGAGTTTATTCCTTAAATGCCCATATGGACATCCATCCCTTTGATCTCATCTTTCTAGATATAGGACCCCTATGCATATTCCATTTCTCTGCACTCTGTGTTGATCCTTATATGATCTATTTGTTGTTAAATCTACAAAATGTACAGCCAACAGAACTTTGTCAAGATAATTGTTTCAACAATTTCATGAAAATATGAACCATTCTTGTTCAATAATGCATCAGAATTATTTCTTATGATTTCTTGAAAATTGAATGCCCAAATTAATTTTATGGGTGAATAATTATATTCTATTTTCCAAGACCTTTCCAACACCTTTTTCTGTTAGCACTCTGTAAATTTGTTTGGCTGATAAACAGACGACATAGGTAACTTTTCAACCAACTTTGAGACCCAAAACTAGTCTTTGAGATCTAGAGAGGGCTCTCTCGGGAGACACTGTCTCAGCGCGGAATATGGATTTAAAGTTGTTGGCTAGATTTAACACCTTTTCATAATAAGTTTTGGTTTAATTGGCGTAATATAGAAAGACCTTGGGCTATGGAGTCGATTCAAGAAAATGATAGAAACAAATGAATCGGTGACTAAAGTTGAGAGGATAAAGGCTAAGCGAGCAACAGTCATTAGTTTCAAATCATTGTGTGTGGCGAGGAGAAAACACAGGAAGAAACTCAGAGAACTGCTGAGGACAAATTCAGAGTTAAATTTAGAGGAAATACATTTTGTCTAAATCACCTGAACAAGGGGTGGTGTGCGGTGAATCTCAGGTTTGAAAATTCATTATGATTCAGACAAAAAAAGATATGAATAAAGAAAACATGTAGCACATACGCAAAGAAAGGAAACAATACATCCAACTGCTACAATTAGAATCTTTTCATCAAAGCTACAAGACTTTTGCATTAAGTTTCAATCTAACACAAATTACATTCAATAGATGTTGTCTATACTAATCTTGCCAACCAACCTGGATTACATTGAAAAGATAAAATATATAGGCAAGGGTGCCACTTGGGCGGCTCACATCATGACTATTGTATTCCACAATGGGGATTTAGTTATCAACAAGGTCTCATCATGGGGAGAGTGATGTGTCAAAGTCTTCCTTTGACAAGGTATCTGAATGATCAATTATTCACAAGATCCTTCCATCTACTGTAACGACCTTGGTTTTTGCCGAGTGCTTCTTTGCTAGGGTGCATGCGCGATGAGTGGTTGCTGACTGTCGCAATTGTTATCAAAACAAAAAAATGGTTTAAGGGCGATGCCTACCTCAAAATTGTCAAGAACTGTGCTCTGCTTGATGATACGAGAAAGAACTCAGCTAATCATGCTTCTTCTGCACGGTGGTACGAGTTGCGCAAACTCTCTCTTCGGTTGCTTCAAATTCTATGAAATGATTGACATTCATTTCTTCTGACAGTCATTGTGTTTCGTGCAGCTGTACGATTGTATTTTGTGCCTCTTTGAGTTTTCCTTTGAGCCATGTCATGTTTCCTTCATGGACTTATGATGCTGACACTTCAAGGGTCTTTGCTTCTAACTATTATCTCAGTTCTTTGTTTTCCTAGTAAAGTTCGGTGATAGTGAGTTGTGCATGCTTCAACTACTGAGATGGCTCTCGAACATTAGTTCTCACGGCATATGTCCTCCTTGTTCTGCTCTAGATTCCTCATCTTGTAACTTCAATAGGCTCTAGCCGAATAACACGCATAAGTAATTTTTCGACAACCGATTTTGCACGCGGCTTCTTTGGGACCTGGATTTCCCCAACTTCCTTGTTCTTTCTTCTCCTGACCCTTCTCCGGGGTATATTTTGTTGGGGAGACAAGGCTTCCAACTTCTTTCCTTCTTCCACAGCTTCTTCCACTCTAGGCTCTGAGCGGTGTGATATCCTTGCTTCCGCGGGCAAAGGTAAAACTCCCTTTGGATCCTTGGGGGTGCCTACTGTGAGTGAGAATGAATCCCAGTCACTTCGGGGCTCATGCTTGGCACTTTTTCCACTTTATGCGCCCTTTCTTAAGTTTTTGGAGGTTTCCATGGTGCAACCATACATGTCTTGTGCACGGTGGATCTGGAAAAGGCCCAAGACAGAGAATTTGATCACCCTGGCTTGCGAGAAGAGATTACAAACAATGCATAAACTTTATTTTCAAATAGAATGCATGCAGAGCATTAGGAATTTAGAACAGAGCACGCGAAAGGAAGAAACGTGCCAAGGAACACTAAATTCATGGCGACTGGATATTTACAAATGAATTGCAGATTTTCCATAACACATCTACGCATGTAGAGTACAACTGATAAGAGTTGCAGAACATACATGATACGAACGTCATGATTTTTCATTCTTCCAGCCTTCATAATGAGTCGATAATGCTTACAGCACTTGCCAATGTGACTTCTTATTAAAAAATTGCCTAGAACTAGGGCACGTAGATGCTCCCTTTTTGATAGGACTCGACTCTTTGGGAACATACTCGTACCAATTTATGCATGTTTGGACTCTGACATCCCTTCCCGACGCGAAGGGCAACTGACCACCTACTGACTTCGACCCCTTCGTTGTTACATACCTGACCTCAAATGTTTTGACACGTGGGCCATAACTCAAGTAAAATTGACTCTAATTGAAAAGAAAAATGGCGGTGCTAACAACTTCCATGCTCAATTGTGAGTGTTGAGAAAAAAGTTATGGTATTTGAAAATTGTCCCTTAATTTGTTTGTTCACTCTTCAACTTGGTGCAATTTTGCATTGTAATTATGCATTTATGCACCTACTCCATTATATTTTTAGTAGGCGCTCAATTGGGTTTATTAATATACATATTTTGGATAGTCTATCCAATTTTCACCTCTTTCTATGTTTTGGGCTACTAGGTATAGCCTATTGAAGTTCTACGCCAATTAGTGTTTTTGATCTGGAATGTTACAGGTACCTTATTTTCCATATTAAACATTTTTAGGATGCCCCAAAATTTAATTCAGATCTAGGAATGTCTTCTATGGTTCAATATATTTCGATAAACTTCTTCTATGCCTCAATATAATTCTAGAGTAGAAAGTTATGGCCCTTCGAAGTTAGTTGGGTCTTAAAATTTACCCTTCACTATTTGTCCTGTAACTTCCTCATAAAAGCTTCGTTTGACGAACGATTTACACCATTAGAAATCTCTCTCTGAACTCTTTTATTTGATCTGCAGAGACAAAGTGTACCTTGGTACTTTCGTACACTCGGTTCTCGGGGTTTTTTAGTAGCTAAAAATGATGTTTAGGGGCTCAAAAATGCGCTGCAAAAACATGACCTTCAAACAGTATAAAATGTCGTAGTAATTCACTGGTTTTCTACTGTTGTAGACCATCCAAATGACTTTGTGCACATAAATTTGAACCTGTACACAGATATTTAGCATGATCAACAACACTATAAGGTAGCACATGCTTTGTGCACCTATAACCGATGTGGATCACTTCTTTGTCGCACCAATAACTGGCTCACACCACTTTTGTGTCACACTCCAATATCCACCATGCACAATTTTGGTTCCTGTAATAATACTTGTTGCGCACAATTTTTTTTTGTCTCGCACTAATAGTCTGCATGCATTGTAATTAGTGCATTGCACCGTGTCAAAATTTAGTACACCCCCACGGCGCATGAGAACTCCATGCTCACCCTTCATTAAATTGTCGTGCGACAACATATACCCACAATGCACGCAAACCAACAAAACTCCTCTACGCTCTATCAATACTGCGCACACCACACACGCCATTATTATTTGTGCTCACACCGTGCGTGCCAGTATTACGCATGTGCCACTCAATCCGCACCATGCAATGATAAATTTTGTTCGTACACCTGCACACCAAAATTTTCCACACATTACCACTCTGCATCCTACAGTGTCAAAACTAAGTGTGCACACATGTGTGCCAATATTTTCCGTGCATTAGCACTCTGCACTGCCCAATGCCAAATTTTAAGTGCGCACACCCACACACCAATATTTTCCACGCAATGCCTCTTTGCACTGTGCATCACCAATATATTTCTACATATGGCAAGCTTTTCACTACGCATCATGCATTTTTAGTGCTCCCACCTACACACATTCATTTTTATGTGCATCAAGATCTCGTGAATTCCGCTAGAGAAATTGGGGCTTTTTCCTAACTTCTTCCTAATTTTCGCCATGGACATTCTACAACTATGCAATTTGTTCAATTTCACCCTGATAACACCAATTCAATTTCTACAACAATAAAGCAATGTTGGTTAACATTCTTGGAATGATTTTTTCCCAAACTCAATTCACAAATTCAGAATTTTAATAAAAAAATCTCACTCCATCTGTCATGGCTTCCCTGTAACATCAAATTCGACCAATTCCATGTCTGAATTTGCTAGAACATATATTAAATTAAGAATATCTCACTACTTGGCCAAATTTCTCAATTTTCCGATGAATTTAACAACAATAATTGGGGCCTTTTCCCAATTCCATGCAATTGCTTCTAATTTTTACCATGGACGCTCGGTAACTTGAAATTTGTCCGCTTAGAAATCAATCCTCTATGAAATTTCGTTTCAACTCAACTTTCTCAATGCATCCAGGCTCAGTGTTGAAAACTAGAACTTTGATACCATATTCTAACATACCCAGCCACCCAGGTCGGGTCATTCCACCGAAAATCCATCCCCAGCATTCAACTGGGCTATGCCACGTAAACATTTTCGAACTGTATGCAAATTAAGACATATACACACGGAAACTCACGTAGAACTTTATATATAAAACTTAAAATAGAAAAATACATTCTGTAAATGCACAGATTCATATGGAAATAAATGTAAACATATACATGCAACATAGATAGGAAATACCCATAAATATAAAGACAGATATAAACCATACAAAGGAAAAAACCATAAAAATAAACACATAAATAATAATGGAGCATGTAATTTAACAAACAATTGACACTTATCTTGGTAAAAATATCACCAACTATGTGCAAACCTTCCACAAACCTCCCAGCCTTAGACCACACTCCTCATCACTCTCAGTAGTGGGTCACCCCCAAGATGGGACTAAACTTCACCCAGGTAAAAGGATTCCTAACTAAGCTAACATATCTTAGACAACAGAAAAGACTTCATCACAGGTGCCAAATCAAACTAACAACCTCAAGTCCCTCATTCCCCACATGCATGGCCCACCCCAGGAAGTGTGCCCCTTCTCTGCTCAACAGTCCCTTGGATGCCCCGCTTCCCTTCCATGGTTTCAACAATATGCCGGACAGGAAGTATCAAAGCCTTGTAGTTACAGTTTAGCACCTTCGAGAATCAATTCCCATTAATTCTCTCACCTAAAGAGAAATTTCTCATAGGCCTGACAACTTGCCTCTTCAAGGTCACATGGTCCTAACAACCTACTTCTTCAGTCCAATTCCCCAGCTAACCAGGTACAGATACATGTATAGGTACAAATATGGCTACAAGTATGAATGTAGGTACATGAAAGTACGAAGGACAACTGAATGAATGAGTGAATGATGATGGAATGAATGACATCCCCCCCAAATGCACTAAGTCCAAGCTATATCTATGCATTTTCCCAACTTGACACTTGTCATGTTGAGAGCTACTTTGGTCCACTTGTCCCCATCCTTAGAACTTAGAATAAAATAATTATCCATACTTTATATTTTAAGGAATATTAATATAATATTCATTTTTGGCTTAAGCTCCCTAGATTAACCCTTTTCCTCAATGTTTATCCCCCTCTTTCCCTAACTAGTGGAGTTTAGTCCCCCATAATCATTTATCACAGATGGTCTACATGCAACAATG
>JASDQU011402743.1:69435-83098 GCA_032191745.1 Picea mariana | reverse complement strand
ATTATAGTACTGATTATGATATTCCCAATCTAGGATAAGGAATTTCACGTCCATGTAGATGCTTTAGGAATTGCCTTCGGAGCTATCTTAACGCAACCTGGAGATGGAGCTATGGATCACCCCATCTACTTTGCGAGTCAGAAGCTGTCGCAAGTAGAGCGCAACTATAAAATGACAGAAAGGGAAGGCTTAGCAATGATTTATGCTCTGCAGAAATTTAGACACTATCTGCTAGGTTCCCATTTCAAATTCTTTACAGACCATTCCGCATTAAAATACCTAGCTAAAAAACCTATGCGAGAAGGGAGAATTTGTAGATGGCTACTGCTATTTCAAGAATTTTCCTTCGAATTTATCATCAAGCCGAGATGAAGCAACATCGAACCTAATCATCTATCCAGACTAGAGTCAGGAGAAAGTGGCGGAGCAGTGGACAACCAGCTCCCAAACACAGATTTGTTCAAGATTGAGGCCATACCAGAATATCTAGAGGACATAACAGTCTTTCTCAGTACAGGAGCATGTTCTAAAACGTATTTCGCAACCCAGAAATTCCATATGGTTTTTAGAGCAATATATTACCAGTTGATCGTTTAACAGTTGTATAAACTAGGACTAGCAACATTCTCATACGATGCGTCTTGGATCACAAAAGGTAGGATATACTCTAGGAATGCCATAGTGGAGTTGCAGGAGGTCACGTAGGAGGAAAGGCCATGGCACAGAAAGTTATACAGGCAGGACTTTGGTGGGAAACACTTTTCAAGGATGCAAAAGCATACACTAGATCATGCGATGTTTGTCAACGTGTGGGCAAGCTATCATGCCGAGATGAACTACCACTACAACTAGTTAAAGCTCTACAGGCATTTGAAAAATGGCCAGTTGACTTCATCGGACCAATCAGCCCCACAACCAAACACTCAAAGTCTAGATACATCATTACCGCAACTGACTACCTTACCTTGTGGGCAGAAGTAGCAGTGGTATAGGACTATTCGATAGATACAACTACCCAGTTCATCCTCAAAAATATCATTACCCACTTCGGATGTCCCAGGAGCCTAAACAACGATAAGGGAGCTCATTTCATTAGCATCACCATAGCAACACTTACAACATAATTTATGATTCAACATCACAAGAGTAGTCCATGCCACCCATAGGCCAACAGAACAGTCGAAGCCTTCAACAAGATCCTGGAAAGGGGACTAACAAAGGTCTGTTGTGCAAACCAAGAGGACTGGGATGATAGAGTTACAGTGGTACTATGGGCCTACAGGACAACCATAAAGAAACTCCACAGATACACACTGTTCCATCTAGTTTATGGGAGATACGCAGTGGTGCATGCAGAGCTCGTCACTCCAAGTTTGTATATTTCCCAAGCCACACGTATGACAGATGAAGAATCAGTGGCGCAGAGACCTGCGGAGCTCCAAGAACTCAAAGAAACCATATTTCTAGAAGACTTCTATCAGTCAGTTGAAAAGGCAAGACAAAAATACCACTGTAAAAACCACTGTGACACATTGGGACCACTGTAAAAACCTCAAATGTAGCACTAGTTCTTATCTTCCATAGAAGAACGAATGTCGAGAGCCACAGCAAACCGAAGCACCATGAAAAAATAAGCAGTATCAGATGAGCCCTATGACCCCCAGGTCGAGATCATGGGAAACCTCAAAGGAAAGGTAGAACACGTTAAGTTATTCAACCTTGACCTCACAGACTCAGCCTTGTTCCCACAGATACACACAGACATTTTTTTGGAGATGGATCTAGATGGAACCGAAGAAATGTAATTTTTACCAAGAGCAGAGTTCATCAACTTATTTAACTCCACCATCATGAACCTGAGAGACTTACCAGTGTTTGGTACCACAAGTGAGATTGGGCGCTGCACGAAATTTCTGATAAGCAGAGTGCATGATAGAAGTCTATGGTTGGATAAGCAGTATCCAATCCATGTATAATATATCCAGTAGCTCACAGGACTATCCTCCCAAGGAGAGGATGTGTTGAAGGGATTTCAGGGTCCCAACAAGCATGGGAAAAATAATGACAAGCCCAGCCTATACGAGAAGTTTAACACAAATAGAGGAGGACACATAACAGTCATTGAACCAATACTACCTAAAACAATCCACACTGGTTTCCACATCATATCCAACAAGATTATGAGGTCTTACTATAAGGGATAATGCACCCTAGATGCATTATCAATCATCGACTTTTGCGCACAGGGAGCAGTGTTCAATTGGTCTAGTTTCCTACTGGAGGAATTACCAGTAGCTTGTGAGGAAGCACAGGAAAAGGGAGGAACCTTCACCTATGGATACCTACTTGTGGCATTCACAAGGCTCAAATGGAATCCACTTGTGGGAAGACAACCATAAATACCAAATAAAGGACACATGGTGAAGATGTTTGAGCCATGGCAGTCCAGACAAGACTCAGAGAACACAACACTCAAAAATGAAGCCTTTTCCAAATCGTATAAGGCTATGATATATGCAACGTATAGGATGCGCATCCCACAAGAGATCCTCAATTGCAACACGAGGAATATCACCTTCAGCATGAACTGGCACAACACATTCATCTGGCTGAGACATGCCTGTTGGGAACATTTCCACACACAGATGCTACTGTTCTATTTTTATGAGGAAGATTTCGATAAAGAAGTCATGTCATGACCATGAGTTAAACACGGCCCACGTAAATCAGGGATGCATTACATTCTGCCTATGAAGCTACTCAAGAAAAAATACAAGGAAACAGGAGAGGGATCGAGTTCAGGCCCCGAACATAAGAAGCCAGATGCTCCGACACAAATAAACTCAGAGAAGGAAGAAGAGACACCACAGCTGGAGTAGAGGAAAATACCTCCCCCCCGACAGCTACCGGATGATGTTGTGCTATCAAGTGTGCAGGTTAACCAGATCTTGGGCGTTGTGCTTGGCACCGAACCAGTGGTGAAGAGGCCCAGAACTAGGTGTTGCGCCTCTTTTGTCACCTTAGTGAGCAAAACAGAGGTGCTTGCAAGCTTAGTTGGGTTTTCTAAGTAGGACAACTATAAGGAAAAGGGTTAGNTAGAGAAAGAAATATAAAAGAACAACTAAGAATTAAACTAAGAAATAAAATAACAACTAAACTAATGAGCATAGGGACATAAGGACAAAAGAAACAATAAGACCCATGTCACCAATGGTAAGGTTGATATCAGTGAAAGAAAACACCAAGAAGAAAGAGGACTATGAGTCCCTTCTTCCTCGAAGGGAGGGCTTTTGGACCCCCACAAATAAGCTCTTCTTACAACTTTGAAATAAAAATGGTGAAAGAATTCTTTGCTAATCCACTCAAGGGGTGAGATGGATTGTCCAATCCAATGGTGCTAGTATACTCTTGGTGAGAATAGAGGATTCCTCAAGAGAATAGTAGTAGCATAACTTTGCTATTGAATTCTTTAAAAAATGAAGTGCACCCATAGCCTTTTTATAGCACCTCTTTGAGGTATTGTGCAACCAGCTTGTAGTGTGTAAAGAGGCTAATTAGGGCATTTTTAGGTCTTTGACCAGCTACCCAGTCGGATCCAGTTTAGATTTGAGTGTCAAATCAACTTGGAAGTTGAACCAGAAGTGGGTGGGAGGCCGACCACTCTCATAAATACGTTGTTCTCACATGTGCGTGGCTTTTTGCAACCACAGTCGTGCATTGGGCGCATGTGTGCTTTTTCTGCGTTTCTATTTCGTGCATGTACACATACGCCCTGTGTATTCATAGTGCACTTTAATTTTGTCACTGGTTGTATAGTTTTTGACCCTTTGGAAATGCTTTTGTGGTAATTTTGGTCCATGGGTGACCTCATAACCGTTTGGCGATGCTAAATTCTTGTAACCATTTGCGGACAAAATTTCAGTGATAATAGATGCCCCCTTATGGATGAGGTTAGGAGCATACGTATGGCCAAAATACATCAATGTTTCTTCTACTGAGAGTGTCGTTGTAAGAGAGAGAGATAGTGGGATTGTCAAGAGTTACCTGTTGGAGGGAGAAGGGAACCTGTAGAACCCAACCTTCCATAAGGTGTGTAAAAATAAACTGTGTACAAATGAGGCGGGCATGCCCCATGCTCGTGTCATGTAAATCAAAAAAGGAATGATGTGTTGATGTAGAAAATTGTAGTGCCCTCGGGGGCGGTCGTGATAAAGGCAAAAGACAATTCTGTAGAAGAACATACTTTGAACAGTAGGTAGTGACATTTGTAAGAAATATCACAAATTCTATAGGCATTGATAGCCCAGCCAAGTTCAGAGGTCTTCGGAAAATATAAGAAATAACTGTAATAGTCATAAATTAAGACCCACTGTAACATGAGAAAGTATTGAAGTCAAATGTGACAAGGGTCAACGACAGCAAGGAGAAATTATGGTTCTCCCTGTGCCGTCCGAGATCTCTCATTGGAAAGGTAATGAGAGTCAAGATATTGTTGCCCTTCTGGAAAACTGTGCTGATGTCGACAAAAAGGGGGATGTGACTCTCGGAAGCAAAGGGATTCGTGAAATCTACTAGGTGAGGTTAGGAACTGGAGGAGGTACATGGTCGAAGTCAATATGTATGAAGACTCAAGATTGGCCTTGGTTGGGGGTATATGCAAAGAATAAGTGGCCGCAACCGTGCAACTAAGTCGAGTGTCAGGGGGACAACAAGACGTGGGATAAGTTGTGCCAGAAGTGGGACAGAGTGAACAAACTTAGAGGGCAGAGGTAAGTGGCCTATGGGATACTCAAAGTATATGGATGATGTGAACAGGTAGATGATAAGGGGTTCCCCAACCAAGGGTAGCATGGGTTGTGTTGGCCAAAAAAGGGAAGAAGGTCACTAAAGGTGACGACAAAAAGGTAATGTAAATGCTGGAAAAAAAGGCTTTTTACAATGTACCAAATAAATAAAGAAAAATTTGGGATGAGTGTACAAATACAAAAATGGGTGCCCGGGTGTAATATGGTTGCCCTAGGTAGGGCACATTTTTCTTGGAGAACTGGTGGAGGGTGGGGGCCCCATGGGTGGGTTTCTGTATGAGGTAGGTGAAATGAAGGGAAATTTGCAGAGGGGTAAACTGATTGTGGATGAAATGGAGGGTTCATGATACTACGGAGGTGCAGTCAAAAGTAGAACCTTGAAGAGATAATCTGGGAGTCCAGTGGGAAATCTAGTAAAATGAGGAGAAGGAGTATGTGGCTGATTTGCGACATGATGTAAGACTATTGGGACTCCCATCCCTAAAGGGTTTGAAAAACAACATGAGTGTCAAAGTGAAAAAGAGTGCTATGAATGAGACAATACATGTGGGGGAGAGTGCTACTGGGTGACAGTACCTAAGATGCAAATGGAGGTGTTGGTACTGCAGAGCTGGAGATGGAGATCCTATAGGAAAATGTCAAAGGGTGTAACTGGAGATGAAATTGAGATTCAGAGGGAATGATTACATGCCAGTGATAATTATATACCTGAAGGGGTTGCATTGATGTATGATGACCAAGTACCTACACACATGAAAACCAAATACCTGACGTGAACAATATCTGAAGAGAATCGAACATACGAGCATTTATTTGACAATTTTGAACATGAGCATGCGTACCTGGACGGGGTATGAAAAAATGGTGCCCCAGGGGCTAAGGATGAAAAATGGCCCAGGGACTGTATTGATGTAGATGATGGGATGCTGATCCCATGGCTAAATATGGATTAAAGGAAAGACACCCAGAGCTCCTGGAATGGTGATTGGAAGTTTGGCGGAAAGGCCTATATATCGTTGTAAGGCCCACATTGTACTTGCTGCCAGAGTGACTGGATGAGAGGTATTCAAAGGAGATTTGGAGATTCCAGGAGAGCAAGGCAGCTGATTCAGGATTAGCAAGCTTTAGGTTAGTAGTTTGATCATCCTGCATAGAATTAGGTTTTCCATTTTTGGGCAGGGGCTGTACGGAGGGCCGTACAGGGGATGTTAGGGGTGTGGGCACCCAAATGCATGGGCGATACAGAAATATGCATGCACGAGTATGTGCCTGTTATCCAAATGGATGCACAAGAGGGTGCCTATAGGCGGGACAAAGACACGCATGATGTGCACGCCTGTTTGGTACACAGCTGCGCATATGCATGCGCGGCTGTGTAGTGGACAAGCGCACTTTGATGTGCACTTGTGTTCATGACATGGGTGCATGGATGCACCCCCGTAGGGTGAGCAGGTGCACACATATGCACACCTGGGTGATGGACAGGTGTTCCTAAGTGCACACCTATGGGGTGAACATGCGCTCATACGTGTGCGCCTGTGGGGTGAATAGGCGTGCATATGTGTGTGCCTATGGGTTAAACAGCTGCGCCTTGGGGGCAAGGTTGACGGGTGTAAAAATTATATTTTTTAATGTTTTTGATGGTTAATATGGCTGACCTAGGACTTTTTTATGTGGCTGCAGGCGATCATTTTGCACGATGTCAATCGATTGGCGAGAGCAGGATTGGTCCCAATTGAGGGATGCCGTGGGGATTAAGGAGTTGGGGGTTCATGCTACTATGGTAGCCTGTGGGCTACTGAAGTTATTTGAGTGCCCGTTGATATGGGCAAAAGAGTATCTACTACAGTTCCTTATCCAGATGTGGAGTTCGAACCTACATTGTCTTATGGTGCGGGGAGAGAAGATTGCCTTCACTGCGGTGGAGGATATATATTTTTTGACCGGGCTCCCATTTCGTGGAATGCCCCTACTGGCAGAGCCGATGTTACCTATGAACATGGCGTTAGTGACATTGGGCCACAGGTACTATTCAAGGGAGAGATTTATGTCGGGCTCTATCATGAGCATCGGCGTGATGGATGCTCTAGTGCATCGTTGTATAGCAGCGATGATTGTGAGGGTGTATGAATCCCTCGCGACTCAGCGGATCAGTGGTGGTTAGCTGAGTATTATGGGGAGGGTACTGGTTGGTGAGAACATTGCCTGGGGGCTTACACTGCATGCTAGGATGGTCGGGCAACTGGACCAATGTTGGTCCACTAACAAAGGGGACTTTGGCTTTGGGTCCATCCTGGTGGCCTATTTTTTGGAGAGGGTGCCTATGTTGCGCCCTAGGATTTTATTGGGTGCGCCTGGGGTGCGAGAGCCGCGACTAAAGTGGTGGGTGAAGATTTTTGTTCGCCATGGTGGTGGCGAGGGCGGCCACTTTTTTACAGTGGAGGCAGTGCAGGTGTGGCGGTAGATGCCGCACGTGATACTGCAGTACCCATACGCTGGTGTTGACTTCCGGGGTTATCCGGATATGGTGCTACCTCCAAGGGAGGTATTTGATCACCAAAGTATGTTTATGATTTTGATATGTATTGATTTTTTGAGGTATCATGACATGTGTATTTGGTATGGATGTTGATACTATCTTTTGTTTGTTTGTATGTTCAGATGTGGGACCTCGTAGGCGTGAGGCTGAGCTGCTGAGAGCCCCATCTAGATAGGAGTCGGAGAGACCACTACAGGGAGGGTCGTGGGAAGGAGAGAGACATCGGCGTGAGGATGCCGAGGTGAGACCTGCTGAGGATGAGAGAACAGTGAGGAGATGTCGATTTGATGAACCAGGTGTCGAGCCATCACATGCTCCTCTGGCAGATGCCGGAGCATATTTTGAGGATATTCGCCTCCACCTGGAGGTGGTGCTATAGGGTGTGCCTGAGGGCATGTGGTCGTGCATCTAGTATGAGGGAATCTTGGAGCAGTGTGTGGAAGTTCCGCCACCATGGAGGGTCGTGGTGCGGCAAGTAGCAGTAGCAGGTGTTGCTATGACTAGATGGTTACCTTTCTGTCCAGAGGGACCAGTAGTGGGTGGGGGATCACTACCCGAGGGAGGGGCAGGAGGTGGTGCTCTCGAGGCACCATGAGTGTCACTCTATCTATTTTTTTATTTTGTATATAGGTTGGTGAGCACATTTTGTACTGAGGTGCTTCGTTGGCCTGCAGACGTTTGTATATTTGTATGTAAACATTTTGATGTCATAGTAGATTGATTTATATATATATGAGTATACATTTTGGGATCTATGTGATGTTTACATGTGCTTTGTTAATTTGTTTGATGATGTCTAATCTATATATGTTGTGACAAGTTTTTGATATTTTTATGTATGTGTAGAGGTATCTTGATGTTATATATGCCAATATAACACCATGTTAGCTAAGTTATCTGTAATTTGATTCAATTATATTGGAATATGTGTAAATGTAATGAAATCAAAATGTCGAGATAAAAGTCTAACCTGCAGGTATTTATGAAAGAGGCAAGGATCGTGGACGTGGTACACATTGTTGAGTTGGAGAATGACTAGTTGAGGGTCGAGAAAGATGCTAAGGTGATGAATACGATGATGTTGGGCATCAGCAAGGAGGCCAATGACATCAGTGTATTCAGCTTGGTTGTTGGTGGCTGAACCCAAACATATGCTGCTTGAATGGAGCATTTCATGTGAGAGGGTATAGAGGGCCCAAGCTGTCGAAGCGATATTTTGTGTCTAACAGCTGGTGTTGTTGGTGTAACCGATGTGGTAGGCTGGTGGAGGAAGCATTTGTCAATAGCACAAATGATAATTTAGACGTGAGGGATGGAAAAAAGATTAAAAACACTATAAAAGAAATAACCTAAAGTAGAATTTCTATGCTTAGGAATAAAATTTCTTTAAGTATAACCCATTGATAGTTTCTTCGAGAGAGAGGCCTTCGGGAGAGGCCAGGATGTAGGTGCCATTGGCGGGGCAATTTTGGATAATGTAGGGGCCATGCCATAGTGACTCGAATTTTCATGACCAAGGGTATCGTGAGAGATATCGTAAGCAAGGACAAGGTCACCTTCGTGGAATGAGCGAAGGTTGACATGGCGATCAAAGGTGGCCTTTGATCATTTTTTGGCTGCCTCATTATTCTGTAATGAAGATCGACGATATTCATCTAGGGACTGTAAGTTCAGCAAGCACTTCTCCATTGGAGTAGTGTTGGGTAATAGCTCAATTGCAGTGCGTAAGGTGGGAATTTCGTACTTGATGGGAAGAGTGGCCTCAACCCCATGGACTAGATGAAATGGTGTGAAACCAGTGGCTATTTTCATGGCCGTACGATAAGCCCATGGCATGGAAAATAACATATCATGCCAATTGGTCTTGTGTTTATTAACTGTGTGCTGTAACATGGTCTTGAGGACCATGTTAACTGCGTTGACCTGTCCATTAGACTGAGGGTAATATGGTGAGGCAAACTCATGGGAGAATCCTAATCGAGATGAGAGTTCCACAAAAATCTCATTCTCAAAGTGTTTCCCATGATCAGAAACTAGTTGGAGGGATACTCCAAAGCGGGATATGAACTGGTTAAAGAAAAAACGTGCTACGGTGTTAGCGGTATTGTTGAAGGTGGGCATAGATTCCGCCCATTTTGTGAAGTAATCGACTGCGAGAACAATGTATTTGTGTCCATTGCTGGAAGGGGGATTACAAGTATAAAACCAATGCCCCATTTAAAAAAGGGGTCAGCAGTAATGACTGGGTGAAGAAGAGCAGGTGGTGCTCGTGCTTTGTTGGTGTAAAGCTGACATTTCTCGCATTGCTTTATGGTGTGAATGCAATTGTGAAATAATGTAGGCCAAAAATAACCTGCTCAGATGATTTTCTAAGCAGTGGAAATTCCCGAAAGATGGCCCCCACATGCGCCTCTATGGCAGTCATTTAGGACTCTATCAGCCTCGTCAATAGTCAAGCATCGATGATGTATGGTGTCAACCCCTCGCCGATATAAGATTTCGCCGATGAGGAGATAGTGGGGGGCCTGATGGAAAATACGATGATGATCATCTCGTGAGAGGTGGTTACTGAAATTTTGGGTTCGGAGGTAGACGAGGAGGTCATCGTACCAAGGATCATCTCAAGTGATGTAAAAGAGATGTTCATCGGGGAAGTCGGTATTGACGGGGGCACTGGTAGTGTCAGATGGGAAGGCTATGACAAGTTCGGTGACGATGAGAGCTTTCTTGCTCTTGGGTGTTGAGAACTCAAGATTGTACTCATGAAGGATAATGATCCATCGGGAAAATTTGCCATTAATTTTTCGACGACTGAGCAAGTATTTCATAGGGTTGGAATCTGTTACGACCTTAGTTGTGCAAAGCAGAATGTAATGACGTAGTTTCTAGACTGCGAGGATGACTACAAGGGCTAGTTTTTCTTCGTGTTTATACTTCAAGGATAGCCCTGAGAGGTTTTTACTAACATAGTAAATGACATGATCATGATCATCATCACCGATTTGAATGAGAACTCTTGCTATTGAGACAGCTAATGCTAATATGTAGAGGATATAGTCACGATTATAGTCGAGTGAACTAATTAAAGGGGCGTTAGATAGTATCATTTTAAGATCGTCAAATACTTTTTGGGCATGTTCATCCCAGTGAAATGGGATGTCGTAGCGTAGTAAGCGAAGGAAATCATGTGCATGAGTGGCGTAGTCTGGGAAAAATCACCGTAGAAAGTTAGCTTTTCCTTGTAGGCTCTGGAGTTGACGTAAATTATGGGGAGGTGGAATTTCTATGATGGCTTGGACTTTGAGGGGGTCCATGGTAATACTGCTTTGGTAAATGATGAATCTAAGAATGCACCCTGTAGTGACGTAGAAAACGCACTTAAGGGGGTTCAAGTGGATGTTGTACTAACGACACAATTGGAAGATTATCCGTAAATCATCAAGATGTTGGGTGTGTTTCTTAGATCGAGCGGTGAGGTTATCCAAGTATGCAAGGATGATATGAGCTAGATCATGAAAAATGTATGTCATATCCCATTGAAAAGTTGCGCCAGCATTCTTTAAACCAAAAGGCATGACACGGTATGCAAAAGTACCCCAAGGGGTAGTGAATGCGGTTTTGTATTGATCGACTAGGTGAATTTGGATTTGATTATAACCAGAGAAGCCATCCATGAAGGATAGAGCCTCATGGTCTGCACAGTCATTGATAATTTGATCGATGAAAGCCATTGGAAAGTTGTCTTTGGGACATGCGTGATTGAAATCATGAAAGTCCGTGCAGACGCGAATAGTGCCCTGTTTTTTATTAACGGGTACAAGGTTGGAAACACATGATGTATAGGTGAGGAGGTAGATGAACCCATCAACACGTAATTTTTCAATCTCATCTTTGATGGCCGCTGCTTTGGATGGGTGTAGCGGTCATTGTTTTTGACGAACTGGTGTAACGTCAGGTCAGGTGTCGATGCAATGTTCGATGATAGAAGGATAAGGGCCATGCATTTCTGTGTATGACCAGGCAAAAATATCTCGATATTCTTGGAAGAGGGATTTATAGGTGGTGATTTCTTGAGGAGTGCAAGCGGCACCAATGGTGATTTCCTCGACAACTACATTTTTGATGGAAATGTCAATTTTGATGGTCGAGGGAATGTTGGCCATGTTGCCTTCTTCAAAAGCATTAGGGGCAGGAATAGGGTTGTTGAACCAGTCAATATGCCATGATGGGATAAAATCCTTGGTTTTGATCATGTATATGGGGTGTTGGTTAGGAGGCGTGGAGGCTTCCTGTGGGAAGAAGAGCGCGCGATGGTGTAGTGCATCCCATGGGTAGTTGAGGGTGTTAAACTCTTTGAGTATGTCCTCATCACAGTGGAATTGACGGGAATACAAGGGGTCGTAAGGAGTGATATCGGTGACTATCACTGTGTGGTTGTCTCCTGGTTATGAAGAAGTAGGGGGAATGATGCAATGAGGTTGCGATGGTTCACTCGACATAAACCAAATATCGAAGTACCGAGGAGTACCCATGGTAGTTGGGTGTAAAATTTACGTAGGGAAATGAATGGGAGAATTGAGGGGATTTGGGGGTGAATCCTTAAATAAGTCATCCAAGAACCTTGGAGGCGTTGGGAGCACCTCAGGTTTAGGAGAAATGATATGAAGAATATCTAGCAATGAGGTAAGGTCAACTATTAATTCTATAGGGGTTTGAATCAGAGTCAATTGGCGTTGCCTGTATTCAATGATCATAGGACATTGGTATGTAAAATGATCTAAGGATTCACATAGAGAGCAAGGGAACCTCATACGTTCATTGACTGAAGTTGTGACATAATGGATGTCAGTGATGTTTGCTAGGGATGATGTAGCTGGATTGGGTTCATTCTAGAAGCTTTGGAGTACTGCGGCTAATGTCTATCGAAAGAATGGTAGTGCTGGGCAATGGTGTGTATAATGGCCATATTCTAAACATATCGTGCAAGCGAATTTAGTTCCCATCCATTTACTACTTGAGTGAGAGGCGGGGGCGGTAGTACTTGCTACCGTGGCAAACGTTGATGGTGTTTGACTGAGCGAAATCAGGTTCTGTAACTCGGGTAGAGATGGGCAGTTGTTGGTTTGGTATCCATGTTTCTCACATAGTGCGCAAGGGGGTTGGACGCATGGGAGAAGTGGAGCTGTGGGCTTATTCTTATTTATCCTACCCCTAGCTGTGGCAGGGAGGGTAGTGAGTGGGGGTGTAGAGGGTATGGTGGGAATGAGTACGGGAATCATCATTGGGATTCCTTCCATTTGGGGGGGAAGGGATGGTCGAGGGACCATCTCTGATGGATGTAAATACCAAACTGGAATTGCTAACACCATATTAGGGAGGGTAAGCATTGCTGCTACTTGGAAATATTGTACGCCAGGTGGAGGGTAGAAGAAGGGGATTTGAGTAATGGCTTGGGGAACTGTCTCCCAAACTAGAATATGGCCTTAGGGAGAGGTGAAATCGTGGACTGGTGGGGTCGATGAGTTCACAGGAGGCTCGTGAGGGGGAAGCTCTGCAACTAGTGGGATGTCAGATATTATAGAAGCCTCCCTAAGAGGAAGGGTATCCTCTATGTCAGTTCCATTGGATGATATGATGCATACTTGATTGGAAGGATGAAGGAGTGGTGGTGCACCATGGTAAGTTCCTAACAATGATGGATCTTTGAAAATTCTGGGACCCATTTCAATGAGTGGGTATGCGTCATGACTCATGTGGATGAGGGGAAGAATGTTATCGATGTTGGTAGCAGGGTTAGGCTCGTAATGTTAGACTTGGTCAATGGTAATGATCTTCCCGTTGTGGGGGAACATCATCGATCGAAAGATGGAAGAGGAAACTGCCTTCATAGCATACATGTAGCTATGACCGAATAGGATATTATAATCGAGTGGGGCATCAATAAATTCAATGTTGATGAGAATAATCTTGCCCCCAATTTGGAAATAATGCATGTGGATGCACCTTCATCGATGATGCACCGATGAACTATAATGTTCTGAATTTTTACTGGGATTTGAAAAGTGATCAGAGTGGGAAGGCGAGGTTCTCTGCTGTTGAGATCAAATGTGATGAGTTGAGTGTCCGTGGGGTCGACAACCTCCAAGGCGGAAAGTAATGATTTCCGCTGAGTGGGACAAGTTTGAAGGAATTCTAAGACTGACATAGCAACCCAGGATTATGCTAAGTTGTCAACCAAACTGTAATTATGAGCCACCCTAGCCTGGGGGTTGTGGACATTCTTGCGCAATGGGATGCGAGGGATGCGAAGAGGTGTTTC
>JASDQU011402743.1:38928-64312 GCA_032191745.1 Picea mariana | reverse complement strand
CCCTAGTGATTCAATCTAAGAAAGTAAATTTCAACACTATCCTATCTTTGTAGCATGTGGGCATGTATGGGCCCGTTACAATCTTAAGATGTGTTAGAAAAGTAAACTAAGATGAGTCCCAAGAGGGGTTGTTGTCCTCTCCTAAAGGTTTTAATCTTCTTAAGGGAGATGAAATTGTCCCACATTCTTTTTCTGATTCTCAAGGTCACTTGGAAGTGCGAAAGAAGAGCATACTAAGCAATTGTTATCCAACTTCTAGTCCCAATGCAATTTAGATGTGATTACAAATGATTTCCAACTTATATTTTTAGTCAAATCAAGCCATCCATGTGGCAAAAATGAAAGCAAAAGAGGAAATAATGATTTTAAACCCCCTAAGTGCCTATGTGTTTTGACTAATCCCTTCATATGAAGAGGCGACTAAGTGTGGTGCAGCTTAAAACATGCATGAAATCACTTTTAAGAAGGCTAAGGGCCTTCCCTAAATCTCAAAAAAACCTTACAATGTGTATTTTTTGCACAGGTGCGTGGGTCTCAGTGGAGACAGAGGCGCACTGAGCGCCTGTGTGCAGACCAAAACGAGCTTATGGGTGAAGGTGCACAAAACAGAACTGTGACTTAGGTGCATGTTTTCACGATGCGCGTATGTGGGCCAAAAAACCCACACACAGATGACACATGGTCGTGAAAGAAAATTCTGGATGGAATTCTCCCATTTCAACTTGGAATTGGATGTTTTGCAGGTCGGCTTAGGCCGGTTTAATGCACCTGCAAGTTAAATAAACCAAAAGAAGAGCTAGAAAAACCCAAATGGGGTAGGAAATTGATACCTTTCCCCAGTGGAGTCACCAATATTTTGCACCTCTTTCATCACCTTAGTGAGAAAAACAGAAGTGCTTGCAAGCTTAGTTGGGTTTGCTAAGTAGGACAACTATAAGAAGAAGGATTAGAGAAAGAAATATAAAAGAAAAACTAAGAAATAAACTAAGAAATAAAATAACAACTAGACTAATGAGCATAGGGACATAAGGACAAAAGAAACAATAAGACCCATGTCACCAATGGTAGGGTTGATATCAGTGAAATAAAACACCAAGAAGAAAGAGGACTATGAGTCCCTTCTTCTTCCAAGGGAGGGCTCTTGGACCCCCACAAATAAGCTCTTCTTACAACTTTGAAATAAAAATGGTGAAAGAATTCTTTGCTAATCCACTCAAGGGGTGAGATGGATTGCCCAATGCAATGGTGCTAGTATACTCTTGGTAAGAATAGAGAATTCCTCAAGCGAATAGTAGCAACATAACTTTGCTATTGAATTCCTTAAAAAATGAAGTGCACCCATGGCCTTTTTATAGCACCTTGTTGAGGTATTGTGTAACTAGCTTGTAGTGTGTAAAGAGGCTAATTAGGGCATTTTTAGGTCTTTGACCAGCCACCCAGTCGGATCCAGTCTAGATTTGAGTGTCAAATCAACTTGGAAGCTAAACCAAAAGTGGGTGGGAGGTCAATCACTCTCATAAATGCATCGTTCTCACATGTGCACGGATTTTTGCGACCACAGTCGTGCATCAGGCACATGTGTGCTTTTCCTACATTTTTGTTTTGTGCATGTGCATGCGTGCCCTATGTAGTCATAGCGCACTTTAATTTTTTCACTGGTTGTATAGTTTTTGACCCTTTGGAAATGATTTTGTGGTAATTTTGGTCCATGGGTGACCTCATAATTGTTTGGCGATGTTGAATTCTTGTAAACATTTGCGGATGAAATTTTAGTGATAACACTGGGGTCTCACTAAACAAACCCCTGAACCCACAACCTCTTTCATCTGCTGCTCCCCATACCCATGCCATGACCAAAGCCACCACTATCATTGACATTCAAGATGACCCAGACCCTGAAACACTTCCACCCACATTTATCATTGAACACCCTCCACCACCACTCCAATTACCAAACCGCATCATGGCTAGTCCACACCAGACAATAACCTCAGAGCTAATCCAGCTCGACCACCCAGAGACAGAGGAATGATGACCCCCACAAATTACCAGAGAACCACCCAAGCCAAGATCAGAAATTCTTGATCCCGACCCCAAAGCCTTAGAGCAGAGCATGATGTTGGATGTTTTGAATCCGAAGACCTATGAACAACAACCCGAGTTTTCCACATAGCAATAAGACGCCCATAGTAGAGAGGAGTAGGAACCTGATGGTGACAAGCAAATTACCTCACCGACCAAAGGTGAGGGTTCCCAAGAGATCACGGCACATGATGCAAAAGCACCGAAAGTTATGAAGACACCAGATGTGCACAATTAGCTAGAATCAACAACGAAGTAGGATACAATAGCCATACGAGTTCAAATGGAACAAGTTCTCCAAAACCCCAAAAAATGTGCAGAATTGATGCAACTCTGCATAGCCAGAACAAAGGTTCTGAATCTTTTTCTAGCAAAGCTAAGTTTGAGAATCGCACCAGTCCTACCAATGGAGGAAGAGGTAGAAACTCGCTCTGACCATTTAACAGGAAGTGGACTCCCACTAGAGTTGCGAGTACCCACCGATGCAGCTGTTTCATCTGTCAACCTAGTACAGTGGCTAGTGCCACACTTATTTGGCCTAATCAGGGCATCCACAGATCAATTGGAGCAGAGGCTCCAAGAGGCCAAGAGATCCACCGAGATCGCAAGAATAGAACAATTGGAGCACACATACAGAATGCAGGAAGCACATGACAGACTCCAAGTCCGGTGTGAATTGGAAAAAGTACAGGCAAGACTTGTAGAAGCTTGGCTAGATATTCAGAAGGTCACACCTGAACTACACGAAGCCAGTGACGTAAGCGAGCTAGATAAAAAGATAGATCTATTATAGGAAGCATGGATGCAACTCGCCAATCACACTGATCAGATCCAAGTGAAGGTACAACAGGTCTAGTAGGGAGTGGAACACTAGCCTCAACAGCTGCAGGAACAAATGTAGAAGATAATATTGCAAGGCAACAATGCTAAAGCAACACTGCACAAGCCCACAATATACTGTACCAAAATTTTTAGAGAAGTCAGCGACTGTATGGGCATCATCGCTTGATGAAATCAAGTTTTAGAGGAGGTTCGAACAAAGATCCAGGTGTTGAACGAAGAAATTATGGTCGCAATGGACCCTATGGAGCAGCAATAGAAATTCGACCAAATTCAGCAGGCCGACAATGAACTAAATACACTCTATGAGACACAGTCCATAGCCAAGAAAGAGCTACACAATTTTTGACTGGTAATTTAGACCACCTATATGCAAATGCATCAGGTCAGTGCAACAACTGATTCTAGGTGGAACTCATTGGTTGTAGCCAAGCCAAAGGAGTACATAAAAGAGACAACACAACAGTTCCTTGCAAAAGCATCACTCCTTGCCCAGAAATGGTAGGACAAATTTGAAAGCTTTCGAGGAGTAAAGCACCAATCCTTAGATTTGGTACCAGAATTGGGCCCTTCGTTTGAAGAGGTAAAGGAGGAAAAGGCACAAATAGAAGATCCCAAAGAATAATATGGACAAGAGAAAACAACAGTTGCTCCTGGAGGATGTGAAAGAACCAAGCACTTGACTCGAGGACGAGTCAAGGATTCTAGTTGGAGCCTATTGGGCCCTTTGTTTTTGGGAAAGAATTGCACAAGTTTTGACTAAGAAAAATTCATGAAAACTTTATCAGAGGCTGGGAGAAAGAGTAAAAAAAAGTAGTTGTGGAAGTCAGTGCAACACCAACTAAGCAATAAATGGTTGCAACCGAACAAGAAAGCGTGCAAGACAAAAAGGAAGACACAACCCAACTATATATAGGGCTGAATATAATTGTAAAGGGGTTCGTTAGGTTGTTTTGGGTTATGTTGATCAGAGTCGCCCAAGTTCTGGGATTAGTCATTGATACCTATTGTAAAATCGAGAAAAGACAAGCAAGAGTCTATAATATGCCCTACTATGTGATTTTGATTCTGTAACAGAGAAAGACCTCAAGGATAATATGAAGAAGGATCAAATTTTAAAATATGATGTGTCTTTGTATGTTTACTTATGCATTACAACATTTCTTTATGGCTTAAGAGTTTTATTTCATGGTTCTATGTTTAATTGTTGCTCGCAACGTAAGTAGGTTTAATCCTTGCACTTAGATAGTTCATATCTTTTAATGACTCTTGTGCAAGAACATGACCGAGTTTCAAATGCTCTATGGATCCTCTTTATTCTTCTTCCTACCCTTCCCTATCTATTTGTCTCATCAACACTTCGGGTGAGACTTCTTATCTTCGGAGGAGATGAAAATGCTAGTGCTCTAGACTACACGATACCTTTTGTTGGTAACCTGAGAAAGACCCTAGTCTGATCAAATCTGTGCCAACAATATGCGTTCTTCAAAATTTAAATTCCTTCAAAATGTGCACTAGTTCTCCTAGTTGTCTTCCGCTTGTGCTTTGCTAGTGATTCTCTTGCATCATACTCCTATGGATAAAAAATTCATGGGTCCTTCCCATGAGATCATTCATTGACCTTCCATGCTTTTGGATTTCCACTTCACTGACCCAAATGGCATATTCTATTTTTCGTCCTTTCCACTTTACCAAATATTCAAAATACGTTTTCCTTCTGGTATTCTTACCAATTCGCCAATCTATGATCTACTCCATCTGCGACTTCTCTACTATAGGAATTTTCTTCTCCACTGGATCTCCCTATGATATTTGGATCCTCTGGCTCCATCTCTCTTATATGGATACAGGTCTGCAATGTTGAATATGGGATATATATCCACATCTTCTGGTAGCTTGATCTCATAAGCATTCTCACCAAATCTTCTCAGGATTTTGCAGAGTCCTATCTTTTTCAAATTCATCTTATTATATGTTCCCCTCGAGAATATTTCTTTCCTAAGATGTGATAGATCTTGAGATCCAACCTCAAATTCAAGTTTCCTCTTGTGTTTATCATCTCTGTGTTTGTATTTGTTGTTGCTCTTTTTCAACTGCTCCTTGATCTGATTATGAAATTCCTGCATCTCTATAGTGAAGTATTTAGCTCCAGCACTCCTAAATTTTCTATGGTCTAGATCTCTTAACTCCAACACTCCCCTCAGATTCATTCCATACATGATTTGAAATGGAATTTTTCCGGTACTCTTGTTCACTGATTCATTGTATACAAATTATTCTTGTGTTATAATATGATCCCATTGACTATGATGTTCAATGACCAAAATTCTCAGGAAATATCCTAAACTTTGATTCAACACCTTAGTCTGTCCATCTTCTTGAGGATGATATGCAGAACTAAAGTATAGTTATGTTCCCAACTGCTTTGACAATGTTCTCCAGAAATGACCAACAAATTTGGTATCCCTGTCTGAAACAATACTCCTGGGAAATCCATGAAGTCTCACAACTTCTTTGAAAAATAGGTTAGCAACGTGCATTGCATCACTAGTATTCTAGCATGGGATAATGTGTCCCATATTTGAAAATATGTCGACTGTCACAAATATAGAATCACTTCGTCTTTGTGTTCTTGGAAATCCCAACATGAAATCCATGCTTATTGCATCCCAAGGCCTCTATAGAATAGGAAATGGTTGATACAACCTAGTATTCTACTTATTCCCGTTTGCATACTGGAACATTTTACACTTGTTCATGAAACTCTTGAATTCTTCCCTCATACATGGCTAATAATACGAACTGTTCAACTATGAAAACATCTTTTCATGGCCGAATTGTTCAGCTAGACCTCCACTATGTTTTTACTTCAGCAAATTCTCCCTCATCGAACACTTTGGTATGCACAACTGGAATCCCTTGAACAAAAACCCATCCTGAATTCGATATTCGGCCCACTGGATTTTGTCCCTAAGTACAAGATTCACACATGCTTCATATGCCTCCTTGATCTAGATCACTGTGGTACATTTCCTTAAGGTGGTCAAACCCTAAGGTTTTCACTTGAAATTCCTGCAGAATCAAAATTATTTTTCTCAATGCATCAACAACCTTGTTAGCATTAACAAAAATATGTTTAATGACAAAACTAAAATTTTGCATAAATTCTATCCACTTAGCGTGTCTTTGGTTTAAATTATCTTTTCTAGTTATTAATTGTAAATCTTGATTATTGCTATACAAAACAAACTCCTTTGGAATGAGATAGTGTATCCATTTATTCAAATCTTGAATTATGGCATAGAACTCTTTATCATATGTGGATTATTTCCTTTTGGCATCATTTAGATTCTCACTGAAATACGCAGCAAGTCTATTATCTTGGCTTAAGACCGTTCCAATTGCAACTCCACTCGCATCAAACCTCACCTGAAATGTCTTCTCGAAATCTAGTAATACCAGAATCGATTGTTCCATTATCTTCTCCTTCAATATGTTGAATCTCCCCTCAGCCTCTTCTATCTATTTGAAAGACTTGTGTCTTTTATTCACTGTATCCATCATTTGTGTGCCAATCTCACTAAAATTTCTAATCAACTTTCGATAAAAACTTGCCAATCCATGGAAGCTTCTTACCTCAAATATACTCTTTTGTGACGACCATTCTATGATTTTTTTCACCTTCTCAGGATCCATATTCAATTCATTCAAAGAGATCACAAAACCCAAATAAATGAGTTATGTCTCCATGAAAGAGGATTTCTTTAAATTGTCAACAACTTCTCCCACTGCAACCTCTTCATCACTAATGTCAAGTGCCTCAGATTCCCTTCTTTAGTATTGCTAAAGACCAGTATATCATCCAGATATACAATCACAAACTTGCCAATAAAATATTTTAACACTTTATTCATTAACCTCATAAAGGTACTTGAGGAATTTGTTAAGCCAAATGGCATAACAAGCCATTCATACAATCCCTTATTTGTCTTGAAGTCTATCTTCCACTCATCACCTTCCCTCATCCTTATCTGGTGATATCCACTTTTCAAATCTATTTTTGAAAAATATCCCGCTCCACATAGACAATCCATCAAGTCATCCATCCTTGGCAATGGAAATCTGTACCTAATGGTGATATTATTTATGGCCCTTGAGTTTGTACACATTCTCCATCCTCCATCCTTCTTCAGACTCAACATGGTTGGTACTATGCATGGAATCAAGCTTTCTCTAACCAAACATTTTTCTAACAGATTCTGAACCTATCTTTTCACCTCCTCGTTCTCTTGACGTGTCAATATGTACGCAGATTTGTTCGACATGTTTGATAGTAGAACCAAATCAATGTGATGGTTGATACTTCTGATAGGTGGTAATGAGCTTGGAAACTCATCCACTACTATGTCAACAAAATTCTCTAACAGTTCATGAATTTACTTGGGAAGATCTTCCACAGAAGTACTTGTAAGGATAACTCTCGGCTTCCTCACTACAAAAAATTGCATCTCTTGTTCTTTCTTAACTTCATTCAGGAGTTCCTTCCCACTCATGATAAGTATGCCTGCATTGGCTTCATCCTTCACTTTCTTCTCTTCAATTGGCAATATTATGTGTTTATTACCATTCTTCTCCAAGGTATAAGTATTTCTTCTCCCATCATGAATGACATTCCTGTCATATTTCCATGGTATTCCAAACAAAACATGGCATACATCCATGGGAATTACATCACATAGAATTTCATCTCTATATCCTCCTATCTTAAATTCAACCAGGCATTGTTTAATGATTGTTACTTGATGACCCTTCTACAACCATGAGACTTCATACGTCATTGGATGTACAGTCGTCTCTAGCTCTAATTTATCCACCATCTCTGTGGATACTAAATTATCAGTGCTCGCACTGTCAATTATTACCTTGAAAACTCTGTTCTTAGTCTTGCAATTTGTTCTCAACAAATTGTTCCTTTGTATGGGCTTTTCAACTTTTGGCTCTGGCTTCAAGAGAACTTTCTTCATCATAAAAATTCTCCCATATTTTGTGCCTTATGCCTCAACATATCACTTCTGTGCTTTCGAAATGTGAGCTTCACCTCCTTCTTTCTTCCTCTCGAGACATTCCCAAGACATGTGTCCTACCTTTCCATAGGAATAACACTTTATCTCCCCTCCTCTACCTCTTCCTCTTCCTCTAGGGAAAGCTTTTCTACCACCACTTTGCCTTCCTAGAGAACTTCCTCCTCTCTCAGAGTGTATGTGGCTTCTCTGTCTCGCCTTTGGGATTTTGTGTCTTATCATGGGAAACTCCTTTGCCTCTATTCAAGATTCTACTTCTACATTTTCCTCCTCTCTTTATTTATGTCCAGCCCTGATGTTCAGTCTGTAGAACTCCTCTGTGTACTCCTTCATAGTCATTCCTTTCTATCTCAGTTTCTACAACCTTCTAAATAGATTTATTTGGTAGTCTTTGGGTATGAATTTCACCTTTATCTTGGCTACCATTCGATCCCAACTCTTAATATTGTGTTTGCCTTTTCTCCTCCTATCAGCCTGCATTTCATCCCACCATAGTGCTACATGTCATTTCAACCTGGTGACATCGTGTTTTACCTTTTTCACCTCATCAACATCTTCATGGTTGGAATACTTGTCCATTTCTCGTATCCAATCAATAAATTCTTCGACATCCAAATTTTCCTCATACATTGGGACATCTATCTTGGCTCTAGCTCCCAACTTAACAACCACTTTCAATAGGGGCTCTTCCGGAACATCCTCTACTACAACTTCTTTGACTTCCACTTCTTCATTTTCTGCATTACTGATGTCTCCAACATCAAGTGCTCTTCTCTATGATGTTTCCATGGCATCCAGCCTTGCATGCAATTCTCTCATCTCCCTTTCCATAGATCTATTTTCTACGGGTGTCTCTACACGTCTTCTAGGTGGCATTGTGTTGATGTATTTGATACCACTCAAGGATATTAGTCTACTTATATATCTCCTTTACCTACAGAAGTCAATTTTGTATCTTCTTTGATACCACTCCTAATGGAAATGCCCATTCTCTCCCGAGGATCCTGCAACCTCCCGGTCTTGGATCTTCTAACTCCTCAAACCGAACTGGTTCTTCAAGTCTTCAACTGACCCCGAGTGATTTACACTCTCACACAGATCCCCTTGATGCCGCGTGTAATTTCAGATCACTTACAACTCCACTCTCTCATGCTTGGCAACATTGATTCACAAGTAATAGTCTTGTGCTAGACTTTTCCTCTGCTATGTGACCATGGACTATGACCTCAGGTCAACCCTTCACCATTTCAGGCTCCGGTGATTCTGCAATCACATCCTCCTTTTCTTTTCAAAGAAACCTTACCCAAAATCATGGATCTTTGTCACGTGTCTCTCTGTATCTGACAGTCCAACTATGTTTCAAGTTTCATGACTTCGTGAGCTTCCCCGTTCACTTCACACACGAACCTTCAAACTTTCAACTCCCAGATTTTCCTAATCTACTGTCATGTTTCCTCCTCGCATCCAATGATTAAGATTTCTTTGTGGGTCCATGGTTTCATGAATCTACTCTTACAATACCTCCAAACTTTTGAACCACGAAGTGTCAAAATCCTTTACGACCAATCTCTGTGCAGTTCTCCCAGATCTAGTTGTCCAGAACAAATCTCACTCCCTCTGAGATAGATCTGGTTCATTAGTTTTGGAAAAATTAAAGGAATCTCCTCTTTGAATATTTCTCTTTGTTCTCCCTCCTGAGCTTATTCTTCCTTGGAATTTTGATTCTGTGAATGCTCTTTTCGATCCTTAGTTGAAATTTCAGCCTATGCACCCCTTGCAACAGGTTCTCTTCTAAACTCTAGCCACTTTGTGAAAAATATCATCTATTCCTCCTGGGCTTCTGAGTCAAAATGGACTATGTCACACACACCTTGCGGACACTATGCACTCCTTGCATGCATAAAGTTTATGCTATCTCTTCTGAGATTACGAGTCGAAACAGACTCTATCCATGCGCTCTTTGTGGATGATATGCACTCATTGCACTTGCTCATAGAAGAGAAACAATTGAAATGTATTTGAACCTCAAATATTCATACATCTAGCCATGTAAATGCATGCATAAATTCAAGAACAACAAATAACAGATAATTCCAAACAAACAGGAAATCTACCATTCATTCACTCATATAGATGCATCAATGACACACATTGGGACAATGCTCCTTTGTTATATTCATTCAATTGAAAATTACATATATTCACACATTACTTCTCGGTAGCTTTCAACTCTCGACTATAATGACAACCTATACAATAGATTCAAAAACTCATCAACAACTAGAGAACCAACAACAACCTCTACTAGGTAAAAATACAAAGATTTATACAAGAGGGATATTTGAGTTCTTACCTCCAACAATTCTAAATCTATCCTATCAAATTAAAATCTATCAAATACTAACATTTATTACAATAAATATTTGTGACAGACAGATCAGATCGAACACATCGAATCTGTACTGCACTTAACTACATTAAAAGAAAATGAATTCTCCTATGTCTTCATGAGCCATCCATCTCTACAGTACTTAAAGATGTTCTTTGATTACAACTATTTTCAAAATATTTGTGTGATACACATTCTTCAAAATTTAAATTCCTTCAAAATGTGTGCTAGTGCCCCTAGTTTTCCTCCGCTTATTCTTTGTTGGCGATGCTCATCCATCACAAAATGGTCAAGAGATGCATCACCTCCCAAAACAAGAGTGTTGTCGACTGAATATTTCATCGACACAACATTTTTTTCAACCAAATATTGATTAGAATGTTGGGAAACCGAACATGACTCAGAACTAGAAGGACCTTTAGACAAGGACCACACTTCTCATACCCTAGAAATACTAGGGCACAAATGAGTAAGGTGATATCCTTTTCAAAGTTTACAAGGGAATTTGGGATTACATCCTATACATCTATGCTTCTCAACCATATTAGTTCCCCTAGCATGACTAGCAGAGGTTGTGGATGGGAGTCCAACATGACTCGCAGAGGTTTTTGATATCTCTAACATGACTCACAAAGATTAGTAATTGATATCCAAAATGACTTGTAGAGGTTGGTGATGTTTGTCGAGTATGACTATGTTGGCCCTTGACCAAGTCTTGAAGGATCCTTGGTCATGTTTCACCTATTTTGGGGACTTCGACAGGTTGTCTAAGGCAGAGCACAAGTCAAAGCGGAGATCACAGGATCTCGGCCATCTTTTAGGGATTTTTGGGTTTTGGGATTATGTAACGGGTATGGGGATGTCAACCCATGGTTTTACCCATTTTTAGTCCTATTTTGTAATGTATAAATAGATGTCTAAGCGATGTAAGGAGAGGGATGAACGCAAGTGTGTGATGCTAAATGTTAAGTGAAAGTAATAGTTGTACATGCTTTGTGCATGTTGTGTGAGACTTGAAAGGCTAAGTGCAAGTGACTGTAAGAGACTGTGTAAAGGCTTTGTATTGTGACCTAGCTCGGGGAAGGAGGATCTAGCAAAGTGCACGCAGATCTCCTATCCTATGTAGAGTAGGACTTTATGGCTTTGTGCATGTAGAAGATTGACAACAGACTATAATAAAGAATAAGAGTTGGTGGACGTAGCCCCAGGCTGGGGGTGAACCACATATATCCTGTGTTTCTATGCTTTGTGTGATGTATTGATGTGTTTATGTGTTTACTTTCTTAAGTGCTTTGATATATATGAGTGATAGATAGATCTGTAGATGCTTTGTGCTTAATAATATGGATGAAGGCTACATCTAATCTATGTGAATGTTCTTAGTGCTTAAATATGCTAGATTTGGGTGAATATTGCACTGATTTATTGTTAGGCTTTTATCTGCGAAGTAGATACTGGTTAAATACTGACAAACTATAATTGTTAAGTGCTTTGATCGAGTATTATAATCACAGATCTGTGTCCCGGCTAAGGTTGCAGACACTAGAGTCCTGCAACCAACCCTGCCTCTACCTTGGGTGAGACTTCATCTGCTTCGCAGGTGTTTCCGAAAGGGCCAGTAGTTAGGGATTTGTTGGTGAGCTCTTGAGTGTTGAACCCTGGGTCTACCCCTATGCCAACAAATGGTTCCATTATTGGGACTTGAAATTGTGATTGCTGGGAACTAAAGAAAAGGACGCTTTGTGCGTAGATCCGACCTGAAACTTTGATTGTTGACAACTGAAGAAAAGGAAGCTCTGTGCGTAGATCTATTTCCCTAGTGCACAATATTCTACTTTACTTGTGAAATCTCTGTGATAAGAATAAAAGTCATATCTGAAGAAAAGAGGTAAGATCTTGAAGCTTTGTGCTCTGAAAAAGGTAAGAATAGTGAAATTTTTTAGATTTGGAAGTTTTGTGCTCTATTGAAGGTAAGATTAGTGAAAACTTTTGTTTCGAAAGTATGGATCTAGGTATGTTTGATAAATTCTATCCTATCTTGAAAAGTAGGGCACAGCTGGATGAAAGAAGGTTTGATATGAGTAGATCTGATAGAAATGATGACAGATATGTTATTCCTATGCATAGAAAGAATGTTTGGACTAACAAATGGATGCAGGATCTTAGAAAGAATTTTTTGTAGGTTAGATACTATGACCCTAGTGCATAGTATAGGAAAGGTTGGGGATCATTTAAAAGAAAAAGAGGATTAACTATTTTTTATAGTTACAGAAGACTAGGCCATCTTGCTAAGGATTTCCTTGGTAGAAGACCTAATTGTCTTTGTTGTAAAGCTATGGAACATGAAGTTTTGGATTCCCTAGAATGATTGCTAAGCTTGAAAGAATGAATATGAAACAAGAAAACCCTAAGGAAGGTCAAGAAACTAAGACCATGGAATAAACCTAGAAGGAATCAGAGACTATATTACTACAAATGAAAGAAACTCTGAACGATCACAAAAATATCAACTTTTTAGAGATCTTCAAAAAAAAAGAATGCATAGAAACAAGAATAGGAGACTTCGACATTGACTGTGTTATGGATGAATAAACACAGGTGAATATCATGATAGAAAGAACTTGGGAAATTTTAGGAAAGCCTGTTATGATTCCTTCAATGGGAGGAATAGGATTATTCAGAGGAAAGATGATAACCCTATGTGGAAGACTCACCTAGATATTTATGAGTGATCATGGAACTTTGACAGAGGATGATTTTGAGTTTGTTAAATTCACTGAGAGAAATGCTCCATTTACTATGTTACTAGGAAAAACCTAGATTGAGAAGGATCGGACCAAAAGAAAACAAGAGGAAGCCCTAGAACAAAAAAAGAAAGATTTATAATATTTCATGACTAGGAAGATATCACACTTGATTGCAGAACAAGAGAATAGATCAAATTTGTTTAGGACCAAAAAATTGGATGTCGAAGTTGAAAGAACACAAGAAGACTCACAGAAAAGTGGAGCACCTACGCCAGACAAAGAAGAAGTATTACTCTCTAACCCTATGAAATAATCTCAACAATGTGAAGTTACTATGACAAAAGGAGATAAGAATCAGAATGGAAAGGGAAATACCGAGACAAAGATCACAGGGAATAAGGATAGAAAGCTCAGTAAGAAGAGGGAAAAGTTACAAAATTTTCCAGAGGTGACTTCGCAGAAGTAAGGTTTGCAAAACTAGAACTTCGTTGAGATATCAGAACAATGAAACATGGCACTTCGCCATGGTGAAGCAATATAACCGTTGGAGGCCTTATGACCATTACACCAATGCCCCAAATGGTTAGAACAACATTTATGACCAAAAATCTCGCTATCAGGCTATTGGGACCACGCTGCAATGGACAGAACTGCATTGATGAAGGCCTCTCGTCCATTGGAGATATCTATTACACCATTGTCTACTTATTCCATTGACTTTTGCACCAAGAACACTTTCACAAATTGTACCTGAGCTAACAGGAGAACTCATTGCAATCGCATTGTGTTTACTGAGATCGACACCTATTCTATTGCATTAAGCATTCATTGACCTGAGTTATCCGATCATGAGTGTGCATGTCAAACAAACTCAGCATTGTAGAGAAGTCAGTTGAAGAATTTCTAATCGATCTGATGATCGAGAGAGTGATGTCCATAGGAGTTCATGCTTCATCGACATGAGGAGTGCAAGCCTCCCCATCAAATTCTCATGGATTTACACCATCCCGAGTGGCAGCAGGGGAGAGAACCAAGCACCAAGATGACTTGGCGAACGCAAAGTTAGTCTCGACTATTCTGCCCAACTACATCCCACCTTTGGCTGGCATGGTGGGTCGTGACAGTGTCCCGAGAGACTTTGATTACACCATGGTTATTCCGTACCTCCCAAAGTGGATACGTGTAGTTAGAACACAGCAAGATAAGATCGCAACGTTGAATTTCAGTGACTTCAACCTAGGGGACCACAAGAACTACAACATTCTCAATCCTTACAAGTAATTGACTATGACAAAGGGGAGGAACTCAAAAATAATCCCCTAGCCATGGACTATGAACCTCACACAGTCCACCCTCTTGAATGTGATGAAGATTCCACATTTTGGAAGGCACCAGAAGGTTAAAACATGTGTTAAGCTCCTGCTATCATGTTACCATGGTGGCTACCTATGGTTATATAGACGAATCACAGTATATCTAATGATGATCCATAGGATCACTAGATTGAGCATGCAAGGACCCGACCCATAGGACTTCTAACCAGGGAAAGCTACAAATCATGCATTGGCACAGAGGATCAAACACACATATGGCGATGTAGAAAAGGGATGCGAGGCTACAAGGTAGATTCCATCCATAATGGAGTAGTGTGCCTAGCCTACCATCTAATCATAAGAAATATCATGAGAAATAACAGACCTACACAGATTATAGGGTTCGTTGTTGACCTCTTCGAAAAGTGTGTAGAAGGACTCTAGATGAACTAGGTGAAGTACCTAGTAAACCAGTTGGAATTAGATTGCCACGAAGCTCAGGATCAGGGCTACGAGTTCCACTTTAGCTGGCTTCTGATCCTCATAGCATTTACTTCTTGGGAGATGTTGAAAGGTGCGACCTTCCTAGACATTGAGCCATTTGAGCCGCTCATTGTGAAGTTCACCACGCTCTGGTACTCGAGCAATATGGGAAAATAGTGGTAGTCGAACGCAGTATTCCACATGTACTATCTCCAGTTGAAGAGGTCTATCGAGGTGTCCCTCGCATTATTTTGAACACCCTACACCATTTCATACCCCTCTTGAAGCTCTATGCATATCAACACTTCATTTATATCACTATGCGCACAGACGAGCATAAAGAAGAGCTTCATTCATACTATAAGCTCACAGAGGAGGACCTCGAAGAGATAACTAAGGACTGGTTAGCAGACATCCTTATCCCTGCTGAACCTACAGAAATGTTTGATATCAAACTAATTGGTAGCTTCAAGGCCACTCAAAAAGAACGTGACACACCTGGAACCAGCAGAAGGAAGAAGACCGAAGCAGTAAAAAACTTTAGCATTGCATCAGATGAAACTACTTCAGACTCACCTGGGGGAGGAGGTGATGAAGAAGTAGATAAAGAAGAGACCAATGGAAAACAATATCAGTAGAAGCAAGGTGAAGTCACACTACCTAGGGATCCTATTGATGAGGCTGATCCCTTGAAGAAAAGAAAGGTTTCCCCCAAGAAACCTACCTCACGAAAGAAGTGAAGAGCTAGAAAAACCATGATGCAAATTGTGCTCATGGCCGATGACTTCGAATTCATCAACGCAGGTGTAGCAGATGCCTCATAGGACATCTTGTAGAAAAATGAAGCTAACAAGGAGGAGATGTACGATAGAATCAAGGTTGAACTCAGAGGGGTACATGAGGCCCTTCACTCCAGTCGCGTAGTATCCACTCCGACCCCATCGTCAAAAGCACTAGAGTTGGGAGATGAGCCTACCCAACTCCATAGACTAGATGATGCAATCGAAGCTCACCTTCATCATGCACAGGAAGAAATAGAATAGGACACAGAGGCCCTAAAGAAAGTACAAGTAGTAGTCATAGAGAAACACCGAGTTGCGCAGCAGGAGAAGGATGCTCTCAAAACAAAGTTTGAAGAGGAGAAAGCACAGATCTAGAAAGAGAAAGAGTAGTTGCTTGCAGAGCAGCTTGGATTCAAAGAAGTAGTCAACAAAGCACTTCTCTCTCTGACAGGCTTAGAACAAAAAGTGGAAGAACCAGTAGAGCAGCAAGTAGCATAGCATGTGGAATCTATCCAACAGCTTCAACAGAAAATCATAGATCTGGAGCTACGAACAATGCCCAATACTCCACAGGATGTGTGAGATAAAAGAGAATACACTACTCACAGCGTAGTTGAGAGGACCAAAGCATTTTCCATGGAATGTAAATAGCTGAGTGATCATTGTGCCCAGAATTATGAGCAACTCACTGAAGATCCTGAATTGAAGGCACTAGAGGCATAGCTCCAGGAGCCAAAGCAGCAAGAAGAAACAATACATGCGTAGTTGAAGCTCTTGTCATCAGTTGAGAGGATGAAGTGATCCCAAGAATAGCACACTACTCAATAGCAGGTCCACACCATTCAGAGCAAATTCATGGAAGTGACTCAGAGGATCCAACCAATACAAGACGAGGCTTGCCAACTGTTTGCAGAGATTGAAGGTCAAGGAGAAGAACTGGAGAAAGTTGTCACTACAACTGAACAAATATTAGAGGGACCTATCAATGAAGAAGTTATCCAAGAGTTCACTGATAAAGAGGCCTTGGCACAACCATAGGTCGAAGAAGCTCGAGCCAAGCTCGAGGATTTTGAAGCAGAGCTATCCAGATCAGAGTGACTCAGGATGAGTCATAGGTGAGTTTTGGGATCTGTTGGTCCTTGACCAACTCTTGAAGGATCCTTGGTCATGTTTCACCTATTTTTGGGACTTCTATAGGCTATCTAAGGTGGAGCGCTAGTCGAAGTGGAGATTGCGGGATATCAGCCCCCTTTTAGTGCTTTCTGGGTTTTGGGATTATGTAACGGGTATGGGGATGACGTCCCATGGCTTTACCCATGTTTAGGCCTATTTTGTAATGTATAAATAGATGTCTAAGCGATGTAAAGAGATGGATGAACGCAAGTGTGTGATGCTAAGTGCTAAGTGCAAGTAATAGTTGTACATGATTTGTGCATGTTGTGTGAGACTTGCAAGGCTAAGTGCAAGTGATTTGTAGACTGTGACAATATCTCCTATATTGTGCCACATTCTGAAAGATCAGTAATCACTACAATGCATAGGCTAGGCACAATAAACTCCATCATCATTACTGCTTGTTTCCCATATACCAACCTAAAAGGTGTATATCCTATCAACCCTTTACTTGTAGTCCTATATTCCCATAATACTAGAGGAATCCTTAAGTCCCAATCATCCTTTCCTATGTTGCATATCTTTGTTAGTGCATTATATAGAATTTTATTAAAATATTATACTATCCCATTGGTCTAAGGGTGATAGGATGTACTCTTCTAATGATGAATTTGAAGCTCCTCAGTAAATGTTGCAATCATCCTATTCAGTAAGTGTGTTCCTTAATCACTGAGTAAAATGTGTGGGCATACAAATCGTGTAACTACATTCTCAAATAAAAACCTCGCAAAAGTTTATGTGGTGAAATCTATGACTGGTGTTGCTTTTTCCCATCTGGTCAAATAATATGTCATAGTGATTATATACTTAGCTCCTGATATTCTCGTTGGTGGGTTGATCAGTCCAACAAAGTCTATTTCCCAATTATCAAATGCCTACAACGTAACCTATGGGTGTAAAGGAATCTCATCCCTTTTGGATGTCTTTCCCACCCTTTGAAAAATAGCACATCCCTGACAATATTCTTTAGCATACTTATGAAGTGTGGGACACCAAATACCTACGCACAAAATATCCTATGTTGTCTCTCTCCATGCATAATGTCCTCCTGCAATATCTTCATGTGCTTTTGAAAGCATCATTGGTCTTTCGTTCTCTAGCACACATCGTCTTAATATTCCATCTACACCTAACTTGTATAAGTTCCATGTAATTAAATAATAGTTTGTTTCTTTCACCACTGATTGTTTCTTCTGCACCACTGTCATGTTTGATGGAGCTATTCTTGTACTTAAAAATTGTACAATCTCTACAAAGTATTCATCCACCATTTTAACTACAAATAATTTTGCATACGGTAATTTTTCATCTAGATTCCCTGCATCTTCTCCTAATATTATGTGTGATAAGTGGTATGGTCCTACATTCAAATTCCCTAGTTTCAAAATGACCTCAAAATCATATTCCTAAAATAACAACAACCATCTGCATATTCTCCCCCTCAACACTAGCTTGCTCACTAGTTTGTATACATCATAAAGTGAGAGCCCTATAAATAATTTCTAAAATTCTACAGTGCATATACCATTTCCAATAATTCTTGTTCTATGGTAGTGTAATTACTTTTTGTTGTTGACAACTTCCTACTTGCAAAATCAATTGGGTGGTATATATCCCCTTCCCCTAGCTGAGAGAATATTGTACCCAAATATATGGACAATGCATACACATGAATATGGAAATCCTTATGCCAATCTTGGAAGATAAAAATCGGCGTAGTCACTAATTTCTTCTTCAATGCATCCAAACCTTTCTTATAGTCCTCATTCGAATGGAACATAGCTTCTTTCTTTAACAAATTCTCCATAGTTGTTGTAATCTGTGCATACCCCTTAATGAACTTCCTGTAATATCCTATATGACCTAGGGTTTCTCTCAACTTTTTGGCTGATGTGGGTGGTTGTAATCTCAAAATCACTACAATCTTGGAAGGATCCACTAATAAGCCTTGCTTATAGACCACATGGCCCAACAAAATTCCAAACAACGCACAAAAAATGAATTTCTTCAAATTCAGTGAAATATGACATTGTCTACACCTATCCAACATTAACATGAGTACTTATATGTGATATTTCAATAGACTAAACATAGTCCAATTATCTAAGTACACTTCAAGGAAAATATGAATAAATTCCTTAAATGTTGCAACATCAACTCTTGAAAAAACTGCAGGTGCATTCTTCAGTCCAAAGGGCTTCATTGTGTACTGATAACTTCTCTACTTTGTTGCGAAATTATTCTTATACCTATCTTCCTATGCAATCCTTATCTAGTGATATCCTCAGAATAAATTTGTGAAAGAATAAGCCTCCTTCCCTCCTACATTATCTAGCACTTCATCTATGAAAGGTGCTGGAAATGGATCATGTAGACATGCATCATTTAGCTTCCTCAAGTCTAAAAAGTTATTGATTCCTCCTGTTTTTTTTATCTTGTACTACCATGGGACTAATCCATTATGATTCCACCACTGGTTCAATAATCTCTACTTCCAACATTTGTTCTATTCCTACTTTCACCTTCTCTTTATACTTTGGATTTAACCTGTAGGGTCTCTACCTCACTAGCTTAGCATCTGGTTTCAAAGGAAAATTCATTTCTCCTAAATCCCCATCTATCCCCTTCATCTATGATAATGTAGTTGGGAATAGATCTTGATACTAGTGTAGTAAGTATGCCATACTATCCACAGTTTCATCATTCCAATAATCTCCTATCTGTGCAAACTTTGGATTTTCTTCTCACCCAATATTTACCTTCCGTGTATTTATTAGATATGCATACACAGTGGATTCAATCTATGGTCCTTATACTCCGTGTTCCCCCTCATTTTTAGTAACTTGTATATTCCTTGGATATTCCTCCTCATATTCTTCTTTAGCAAAATCATAACATTCCAATAATTCATGAACAGTCATAGAATCCCAATGCACACTACACACCGGTACCAACTCCATTGGCCCTTCTTCTAAAAACATATTGGCTTGAATGGCCTATAAAGCTACATCTATTGATGGAGATTCATGTTCAAAATTAAATGTTACCTTGAACCTCTGAGTTATCTCATCCCAATTTATTTTTTCTCTGCGCATTTCTAGTTCCATGCACCAATTCTTTGGAATTGTATCTAGTGTATGTATAAACCTGTGTGTTGATTCCTTCTTCGGGATTGAGATCCATATGTCTCTATACTGCTCATCATGATTTTTTTTATCACTTACCCTTGTATACTTATGTGCAATGTACTCAACCTTGGTACGAAATCTCACTTGCATTAGTCTTCTACACTAGGACTAGTATTCCATTCCCTCCTTATGTGCAACCCACCATCTAGCTAGAGTCGCCTTAAAGACAACATCTAATTAAAATAACCTTTTTTGTTCATGTACCTGTAACTCAAACTCTTGTACAAAATATTCTATGTAATTCAAACCATCATGTTTGGGAAGGTCAAATAGCTCCATTCCAATCCAGCACAATGATCGATTAATGCAGGCACATCATCTAGTTGATACTTCATGCACCCTTTGTTGCCAATGTTTTAGACCTTCCTCTGAGTCTGAATCACATGAGATAATGCTTATCGAACTTAGTGCACCATCTGCAGTGGGGTTAACATAGTCATCTATTTGTGTAGTCATATTATACAAGTTGTCAATTTTGTTCCCTCTAGTTGGTTCGATGTATCTCTTTCCTTCTGTCAGATCCAATGGTGTAGTGACCTTCAAGTCTCCTACCTCAAATATCATTTCCATCCTTTTCAGGTTAAAAATTGCCTAATTTTCAAAGGCCCATTCTAACCCCATTAGTTCTAGATATGGATGACTATCATCCACGATCTCGATGACTTCAAAATCTGCTACACTACACACCCTATATATATTCACAGGTACTCCCATCAGTCAGCCAATCAGGACTATCTTGTGTTGGTTTTCCAATCTTAACTAGATCAGAGACCAAATCAACTTGGTTTTCTTCATCATTTCCCATGTCTACTTTGGTAACACATTTACATCAGAACCCAAGTCTAAAATAATGCTATCCACATCATATTCCCTAATCTGTGCACTTAGTGAAAACTCTCCATTGGTCCTCCTCTTACGCAGTACCTAATTCACTATCGTTTATGCGACAAGTATTTCCCTTTCTTGTGCTCAATGATCAATCATTTCACATAATTCATTCAATGCAGTTTCATCTTTCATCAATTCTAAACAACTACTTAGAAACTCTCTTAGAGTACTTACCTTCTCAAGTGGCTTTTATGGTATAGTACGATCATAGACAAGAGGCGTAGATAATGTTGATTCTACCCAATCCGTTTGTAATATCTCTTTTCCTACCCTATGATACATCTCCTTCTCTTGTTGAGGGTCAAATGTCGGCATAGTCCATGTTTATTTCCTCACCCATTGCTCGATATTGTTCCCTCCATTCTTCGCATCAAACCATGGTCTAGTTCCTCCACGCATAACAACTGTTATTATAGGTCCTTCATTGCATTCCTCGGCCGACATATTATGTACATTTTGGTTCTTATTCCCTCTTTCTTGCCACTTTGTAAGTATTTGAGTACAATTTTATGTCGCATGATCCAATGCTCTATAATATGTGTAGGTTGTACAAGGATTCAAGTAGTCACGAGATAAATGTTTAGGTTGATTACAATTGTAGCATATTATTGGTCCTCTACCTTCTCTACCAACATTTCCTCTTCCTCGACTTCTGCCAAATCCTCTTGGTTTTTTGGGATCAAAACCTCTCTGATTATTATACTGTGGACCACCTCCTTCTACCGAAACATTCTCCTCCTGAATATTATACATATCTACAGTGCATTCTCTCATCAAATCAAATGTGTGATAATACTTCTCTTTGTGCCTGACTGGATTTCAAAAGTTACAAAATAAATTCCTTGGCATACTTTGGTATTTCTGTAGTAATAGACACTCAGTCAAATGATGTCCTCATTTCTTATATATTTCATAATAGTCCCCTCTTGGTAGTGGATTCAGTGCTCCATTCACCAAATATTGTGCAGATGTTGGTAATTCATCCTTATGTTGTCCTTCAATCCTACACTTGGTACACCGGACGTGTTCCTGCTTCTCCTACCCTTTTGTAAGCTCTCCTAATTGAATTTATAAGGAAACTAACTACATCTGGACTTGCACCATCCCTCCACCATCTACTATAGGAGATGCTTCTAACTTCATCACAATATCCAAAGCTTTAGATTGTGACACAACCTTTTGTTGAATCAACGACCTGCAAATGTGTGGTAGTAGTCCTACAATAAACCATTCTTGGTTTTGTTAATCAAGAATATGGAATGTCAATCTACCCATTAAATCCTTAAATCTTTTATCATAGTCCCAAATTGACTCATTCTACACGTGTTTGATTTCCTTCAATTCTATGATGTACTGCAACTCATACTTTGAATTCTTGAACTCCTTCAATAATGGTTGTCAAATTTCTTTTAAAGCCTTTTATTGTCCTATAGGTGTGGTACTCTACAGTTTCATATACCAGACTAATGTGAAACCTCTAAATGTTGTTTCCAATTGAAAAATATTTACATCCTCATCTTAGAGATTCTTCAAAACCCAAATTGTTTCACATAAGAATAGATGTTGTTTTGGGTCCTATGACCCAACTCCCTAGAAATCAGGTAGTCTCATTGTGTTTTCTAACTGTTCCATGTTTTTTTGTGTCATACCTCCCCTCGACATTTCTGGATGACTCTGAATCGATGCATTGGTTTCACTACTTTGGTTACTACTACTATGACTTCCCCTACTAACTATAAGTTCTTTTGAAAAATCCACAAAGGTTACTTATGATCTAGGTGATGCACACAGGGTGATGGAATCGACATAGGGTCTGGTCTAAATAGGACTTAATGACTCTTCTACTATAGGATTGAACTGATAGTTATCTTCCTCTCCTTCTATGTATGATATTTCTATGATATGGACTATTGTGCAGGGTTCTATCCTCTTAAACTCACTATGTGACTCTCCTTTCTCAGCACCAGTCTTCAACCTATTGTACCTTCTCCCACTACATAGTACTCCAAAAGTGTCTTCCTCTTCTGATATACTTTCTTTATTTCTCTACATCCTCAATCCCTCCCCTCCTTCTTCATTTCTTCTTTTATTCTTTCCTACCTTCATATTGTTCTCTAGTCATTCCCCGGTTCCCCTATGTGCATGAAGCCCGTTAGAAATTAGAATCCATCACCATCACACACTTGTCACACAACAACATCTTTATCCAGGTACCCAATGATTCCATAAACCTTCTGTGCTGACCCTTACATAAATCCCTCTCTACAACACTATATGACTGTCTACAATCTATTGCAAATTATGCAATATAACCTCCCAATATATTGTTCAAATAGAAATCAATGGTGCGTAAAGTCTTATTATTTACAAATTCAATTGTCTTACCAACTCAAGAGTCCAAATCCTTGGTTCTATAGTTTAGTACCTTCCATTATTCTCCATTAATATTTCTAACCACTCAGTTTAAATAATCTAAAATTCACCAAAAAACATCTCATGCAGCATTGTGTACACGTACCTTTGCATCCATTTCTCCTTTCTTGTTCGAGGGTTTCTATTCTCTTTTTGAGAAAATTCTTGTTCCTTTCTTCCTAGCCATTCGATTATCTCTTTCTTATTTAACCTCTGAACCATTTGTTGGAATGTGGTTGTAAGACTCTAGGTTCAATTTACTCTACTTCAGCATCACTTGCATGCAAGTGAAGTCTCACACGAGGAATCTATTAGGGCTGCAGGAACCAAGTTTCTGTAGGGACAAGGGGATGGGATGATATCATCATATTCATTCCTACTTCTCTACCTTATTCACTATATTCTTTGTCCATTTTCCCTTGATTAATTAAAAAAAATTATTATGTAGATCATTGTTGTTGTATTGGTTTCGTCACATGGGTGAGACAAAACACAACACTTGTATGTTTAGTTAAGTTAGCTAAACAAGATAGAGGTTTGTGAGTTGATTAGATAACCAAATACACATGAAACACGGAAAAAAAAATGTTAGAGAATATTGCAAGAACTAGAACCATGAAAAACAAAAAATGACCATCATATAGTTACCAATGGATCAATATATTGATAGGCTAACATCGTAGATAAAGGAAGGGACTTATGAATCCCCTCTTCCTCCTTGGAATGGATATTGAGTTCCCTAATAGAGAGCTCTTCTCTTCATGCAATGTAAAGTGACAATGGTGAAGAAATAAAATTCCAATCCTCTCAAGAGGTGAGTGGAATGGCCCTTGCTATAGTGCTTGAATGATTCCAATAGAAAAGAGGATTCTCCAAGAAGAATTTTTGCAGCATAACAATACCTCGAAGTTCTTATTCTTTATAGCACACCCAAGGAACATACTTATAGTGTCCATTTATGGAAAGATACAAATGGTTCATAGTGTGAACAAGGGGCATTTTAGGGCACTTTATAGCCCTTGACCAACCTCCAAGCTAGATTTCGCTCAGATCTCAGTGTCAAATCGTGTTGGGGTTTGGACTAGAAGTGGTTGAGAGGCTGACAAGATTCATAAATGCATCGTTCATAAGAAGTGTGTCGATTTTCTTGTATACATTTGCACGTCTTGTGTATAGTGCGCGTTGAGGGATGTGTTAGCCTACGCACTGTGTGCGTGCTTCCTTTGGTGAATTTGTGCACTTTAATTTTTGAACCAAGTGTATAGTTTTGTGCCTTTTTGATGCATTTTGATGCTATAGATGTACTAATTGCTGTTGGAATTGATGTATTTCTTCAACCATTGTGTGAAATGTTGTGGACTATTTTTCAGTGATAACAGATTCCCCCTAATGTGTGAGGATAAGATCATATGTATAGCCTAAATACATCAATGTTTATTTTGTTACGAATTCCATTGTAAGGAAGAGTGAAGAGAGGAACTGCAAGAGCGATCCATCAGGGGGAGATGGAAAGCTATGGGAAACAAACTTTTCTTTAGGGATAGAAAAATAGAATCTGTATACAAACGAGGTGGGCATGCCCCATGCTCATGTCATGAAACCAAAATGTGGGACTGTAACTGAAGACGTATGATTATGTAAATAGTTGCAGCGCCCTAGGGGCGGTTGATAATGACAGATGGTGGTTTTGACTGGTGAACTGGCTCTGAAGTGAGTAATGGATGACTGTAAGAAGTGTCGATGACTTGTAGGCATTGATGGACTAAAAAATTTAGAGGTCTTCGATTGGTATGAAAAATTGCAATGGTCGCATAGTAAGACCCACTGTAACATGAGAGTTTGTTGAAGTCGAATGTTATGGGGGTCAATGGAATCAGAAAGCGATGATGACTCTCTTTGTTCCATCCGAGACTCCTCATTGAAAATTTAATGATATTCAAGATACCGTCTCCCTTATGGAAATTGTTTTGAGGTCAACAGGAGGGGAGACGTAACGCCAAGAAGAA
>JASDQU011402743.1:25984-38847 GCA_032191745.1 Picea mariana | reverse complement strand
ATGATTGGAAGCAACCGTAAAAGTGGATCTAGCATCAGGGGGACAACTAGATACGGGGTTAAACTGTGTCGGAGGCTAACAAAGTGGGAAAACTCAAATACCATGGGTACATGGATTTGGGATACTTAGGGTTTGTGAATGATGTTGATATGAAAAAATGGTGGATGCCCCAACCAAGGGAGACATGGGTTGCTTTGACAAGTAGAAAGAAGTCCATCAAGGATGATGACTAAAAAGCTATGTATATGCTGGAAACAAGGGCTTTATACAATTACCAAATAAATAAAGAATAATTTGGGTTGAGTATATAGATAGAAAAATGGGTTCCCCAGTGAAAGATGTCTTGGCCTATTTAGAGAACAAGTTTGTGAAAGAGAACTGGTGGAGGGTGGGGGGCCCATGGGTGGGCATTTCTATTAGGTAAGTGGATGGGGGACAATCTGCAGGTCTACAAACTAACAGTGGATGATATGGAGAGTGAATGAAACTACGGGGGTGTAATAAATAGAACCAAGTGTAAGATGATATGACTCGGGAGTCCATTGGGAGGGTTAGCAATATGATGAGAAGAAGTATGGGTTTCATTCTTGGAGGTGAAAAATACTATCAGGACTCCCAACACTAGGGGGTGAAATCAGCATGAGTGTCAAGTTGCCAAGGGAAACTATGAATGGGACAAATCATGTGGGAGAGAGTGTTATCAGATGATAGTACCAAAATATAGTAGAGGTAAAGATACTACAAATCCAAATGTAGGAACCCTAGAGGTAAATGTCAGAGGGTGTGACTGGAATATCAAATTATTAACAGAGGGATTAACTAGATGCCAGTGTCGTACATATACCTGAAGGGAATGTAAGTTTGTTGAACAAGTACCTGCACACATAAAAACCAAATACCTGACATGAACAATATCTGATGATAAAGAACATATAAAAGCTATTTGATAAAACTGAAAGTGAGCATGCATACCTAAACATGGTGTGAAAAAAAAATGTTCCTTCGAGGAAAAGTGTGGATGATAACTTAGGGAATGTGAATGTAGATGATGGGATTAGGATCTCGTGGCTGAGAACGAATCAAAAAACGGAGGTTTTGGGATCTTGTAATAGAAGGTGGAAGTTGGGAAACAGGGCCTATATATGGATGGTGAGCCCAAAATGCCACCTCATTTGTACCTGACACTATTGTTGATATGACGAGAAAGTTGTGAGGATATTTTGAGATTACAAGAGCATGAGGCTAACGATCCGGGAGTAGTGAGAGATAGGTTAGTGTCCCTATCATCCATTATTGTGTGAATTGGATAGATTGTGGGTAGAGGTTGTTCAAAGGGTTGTACAGAGGTTTTTTAGGGTAGGGGACCACAAGTGTGCAGGAAAAGACAGAATACCTACACATGTGTGCGCAGGTATAACTCAGTTTCCCGCACATTATGTGCGGGCTTTTCAAAAACATTCTCTCATGGTGAATGTGTGGTTGTGTTGAGAAATCCCATACATGATGTGTGGTTTTATAGGTAACAGTTGCGCACATGTGTGTGTGAGATGGACAGACAAGTGCACATTGGATGCGCACTTGTCGGGGTGACAACTGCGTACCTATGTGCGGATGCAAGTGAGATAGTTGTGCATTAGTGTGCATTTGTTCGAAGAACAGTCACCCATAGGTGCAAAACTGTATGGGGGAAGGCAGCACACTATGGGTAGGCTAAGGGGTGCATGATGTTTTAATATTTTTGATTTTTTATGGATGATGTGTTTGATTCAGTGTTCTTGGGTGACTGTAGGTGATCAACAAAGTTGAATATGATGTCGATCCACTGGCAAGAGTAGGACTGGGACCGGTTGTGATGGCTACGAGGGCACAGCCCAGTGTACACAAACTCTTGGCAGCCTGTGGGTTTCTCAAGTTTTTTTTACCGTCCCTTGATACGGTCGCAAGAGTTCCTACTCCAGTTTCTGATCAAGATGTGGAGCATTGATCTACAGTGCTTCATGGTGAGGGGTGAATAGTTGACATTTTCTACAATAGAGGGCATGTATTTTTTGATAGGACTCCCATTATGTGGTAGGGCACTAACCGTTGATCCCCATATACAAGGGGAGGACAAGGTGGAGACCATGGCAGATCGACATTGTTCTGGGCCAAACCCTTTGTCAAGTTCGATTGTCTAGATTGAGGCCATCGATGACTTGTTGACCGAGTGTATCATGACCATGGTGGTGAGGATATACAGATCCTTGGGCACTCAGTGAATCACTGGTGGTCAACTAAGGGTGGTAGAGGAGGTCCTAGATGGGGACCTATTTGCATGGGGTGTGTTGATGCACACCAGGATGATGTCCTATCTGAACCGGTGTTGGTGTGATGAATCCGGTGACTTTGCATTTGGGTCCATTTTGGTGGCTTGGTTTTTGGAGAGGGTGCCTCTATTGTGCCAACAGATTCTACTAGAGCCAGCATCATGGAGAGAACCACGATTGATGCAATGGGAACATGTGTTGGCCTGACATGGAGGAGGGGAGGGTGGCCACTACTTCATGGCCACGGTGGCTTGAGTGTGGCATCAAATTCCATAGGTGATCCTATGATATCCATACGCAGGTATAGATGATAAATAGAAGGACTGGGTCTAGAGAGGTACGTGTTGTATCTGTTTTTTTGATTTTGGTAGATAGAATTTATCAGACATGTATATGGATGCTGACATTATATCAGTGTTTTTTTGTAGATGTTGGACCCCGGGGGTGAGAGGCAAAGGTCATTTAGGATTTGGCTCAATGGGAGTAGGCTTAACAGGAGAATACAGAGCCAAGGGTTGGGCAGAGGCACCAATGAGATGACATCGATGCAGGACCAGCCAGAGAGCCATAGGGTGATGTGGAATCCATGGTAGAGGATCTTCGTCGATGGTTCGAGTGGGTCCTTCAGGGTGTTCCTAAGGTCATATGTGCCCACATCCAGGATGAGGAGGTCCTGGACCAATGTGTGAGGGTATAGGCAGAGTGGTGGATGTTGATCCATAGAGTAGCAGTGGCGCGGGAAATGATGATTGGTCAACTTCCTCTTGGAGCTAGAGGGCCCCCAGCTGGTGGGGCACCTGTGGATGAGAGGGGACCTAGGGAGGGGCTTTAGGGGCACCTTGAGTGTCAATTTTTGTATGTACAGATTTGGGACCCCGATTTTGTGGAAGGTGGTTGATACCCATTTTTGTTCTCATAGGGATGATGGGATTCATGAGCCTACGGGCAGATTTATATCTATTTTTTGTAAAAACGATTAATGACCTTGATGATATATATGATGGATATATTGATCATGCATGTCTTTATGTTTTGTGTTTTATGATGTATGATGTCTACTGCTACTTGTTGACAAATGTATGATGATGCGTATATGATGTTTTTAATGTGATAAATACCAATCTAATACTAGGTTAGCCATGTGATATAATACTTGATTGATGTTTCTTGGAATATGTGTAAATGTGATGGAACCAAAGTTGTGAGAGACGAGTCTAACTTGCAGTTATTTGCGAAAGAGGTAAGGATCGTGAACATGATACACATTGTTGAGCTACAGGACGACAAGATGGGAATATAATAGAATGTTAAGGTGATAAACGCGATGGTGACTGAACTCGACAAGGAGACCAATGATGAATTCATATTCAGCTTGGTTGTTGGTGGTTGGACCTAAGAATATGCCACCAGAATGGAGTAGTATATGCAAGGTGGTATAGATGGCCGAAGTGGCTGAAGCGAGATTTTGGGTCCAGTGGCTGGCACCGTCAGCGTAACCAATGTGTTAGGATAATGGATGATGCATTTGTCACTAACACGGGTGATAGATCAGACATGAGGAGTGGTGGAAGCAAAGAATACTAAAAACTCTACAAATGTGTACAAAGAGAAACCTAAGGTAGGGGGGCTATGATTAGGCATAAAAATTCTTTAAGTACAACTCGTTGACGGGTTCCTTGAGAGGGTAGCCTGTTGGAGAGGCCAAGATGTAGGCTCCTTTAGTGAGGAAGTGTTGGATTATGAAGGGGTCATGCCATAATGATTCGAATTTCCCATGGCCCAGAGTGTCATGGGTGATATCATAGGATAACATGAGATCACCTTAATTAAATGAGAGAAGGTTGACATGGAGTTCGAAGGTGGATTTGGACCATTTTTTGACTACTTCTTTGTGGTGTAATGAAGATTGACAATCCTCATCAAGTGACTCTAAGGTCAGCAGGCACTGCTCCATTGGAGTAGTGTCAGGTAAGACCTCTATGGAAATGCGTAATGTGGGGATTTCTCACTTGATGGGGAGGGTGGATTCGATCCCATGGACGAGGTGGAACAGTGTAAAACCAGTGGCAGTTTTGACTACTGTGTGATAGGCCCATAAAGTGGAAAACAACATATGATGCTAATTTGTCTTATGTTTGTTGATGGTGTGTTGTAGCATGGTTTTGAGGACTTTATTGACAACCTCAACCTGTCCAATGGACTGAGGGTAGTATGGGGAGGAAAACTCATGGGTGAAGCCTAATTTTGAGGAGAGTTCTACAAATATCTCATTCTCAAAATGTTTACCATGACTAGAAACTAATTATTGTGGGACTCCGAACCAGGTAATGACATGGTTGAAAAAAAATCACTGTTGTGTCTGCAGTGTTGTTAAATGTGGGCATGGCTTTGGCCCATTTGGAAAAATAATCCACTGCCACAACAATGTACTTGTGTCCATTACTTATGGAGGATGGAAATTCATGAAATTGGTGCCCCATTTATAGAAGGAGCCGACTGTGATGACTGGGTGTAGAAGGGACAGTGTATCTCGTGCTTTGTTTTCATAAAGCTAGCATTTGTTGCATCGCTTAAAAGCATGGATGCAGTCGTGAAACAAAGTGGGCTATAAGTACCCTGCTTGAATTATTTTTTGGGTGGTGGAGACACCTGAGAGGTGACCACCGGAACTGTCGTTGTGAAAATTTTTCAAGACTCTATCGGCCTCGTCAATGGTAAGACATCTTCGAAGGATGGTATCAACCCCTCGTCGGTAAAGAATGCCCCTAATGAGGAGGTATCAAGGAGCGTGATGGAGAATGCATCGACGATTATCTTGAGAGAGGTGAGACCCAAACATTTGTTTACGAAGGTAGATGAGGAGGTCTCTATACCAGGGGTTGTCAGAGGGGATGAAGAAGAGGTGTTCATCGGAGAAATCCTCATTGATGGGGGAAGCTTTAGCATCCGAGGGAAAATCCGTAATGAGTTCGGATAGGAAAAGAGATTTCTTGCTTTTGGGAATAGAGAATTCTAGATCAGATTCCTGGATGATAACAATCCATCGAGAAAATTTTATGTTGATCTGTTGTCTACTAAGTAATGAATGGGGTTGGAATTTGCCATGACCTTGGTAGTTTGAAGAAGAATGTAATGTAATGCTAATGCGAGTTTCTCATCATGATTATATTTCAAGGGTGGCCCTAAAATATTTTTACTAATGTAGTAAAGCACATGTTCACACCCATCATCCCTTGATTGGACAAGGAATCTTGCAACTGAGACAATTGAGGCTGAAAGTAGAGGATGTAATAGTGATCATAGTCTAAGGGGATAATCAAACGGGCATTGTATAGGGATGATTTTAAATCATCAAAAGTTGTTTGAACATGTTCATCCCATCGAAATGGGATATCATGTCGCACTAGGCAGAGGAGATATGTGAGCGAGTGGCATAGTCTGGGAAAAAGCGATGTAAAAAGTTGGCTTTTCCTTGCAATCTTTGGAGTTGGCATAAATTCCTAGGTGCTGGATTTTTTGTGATAGCTTGGACCTTGAGGGGATCCATAGTGATGCCATGTTGAGAGACAATGAACCCAAGGAGGCACCCGAAAATGATGAAAAAGACACACTTGAGGGGGTTCAAGCGGATATTATATTGGCGACATCATTGGAAAACGATGCGTAAGTCGTCTAAATGTTGGGTTCACTTTTTGGATCAAGTAGTGAGGTCATCCAAATAATCTAGGATGATGCGAGAAAGATCATGAGGTCTTCCAAATAAGCTAGAATGTAGCGGCAATGTTTTTTATCCCAAAGGGAATTATGCAATAAGCAAAGGTACCCCAAGGGGTTGTAAAAGCAGTTTTGTACTAATGTTCTAGGTGGATTTGAATTTGATTATATCCGAGGAGCCCATCCATAAAGGACAGTGCCTCATGGCTGGCACAATCATCGACGATTTGGTTGATGAAAGGGGTTGGGAAGTTGACTTTGGGAAAAGCATGGTTTAGATTGTGAAAGTTGGTCCAAACATGAATAGTTCCCTATTTTTTGTTAATGGGTATGGGGTTGGAGACCCAAGAAGTGTACGCAATGGGGTCAATGAACCCGACTGCATGTAACTTGTCAATTTCAGCTTTGATAGTCGCATCTTTGGACAGGTGGAGAGGGCATTGCTTTTGAGAAACACGGGTGATATATATCCATGTGTTGATTCGATGTTTGTTTATAGAAGGATCGAAGTGAGGCATCTCCGTATATGACCAGGAAAAAATATCTCGGTATTCCTGAAAGAGAGGTTTGTAAGCAATAAGTTCTTCAGGAGAGCATGCGACACCAATGGTGATCTCTTCTACGATGCCTGGTTTAATGGAAATGTTAATTTTAATTATGGGGGAGATACTGGCCATCTTTCCTTCTTCAAAATCATCGGGGGAAAGGATGGGCTTTTTGAACCAGTCAATATGCCCTGGTGGAATAAAATACTTGGTTTTGATTGTGCACATGGAGGCTTGGGTAGGAGGCTGAAAGACCTCATGTGAGAGAAAAATTTCTCGATGATGAAGCACATTTCATGGGAAATTAGTGGTAGTCATTTACTCCAGGATATCTTTGTCATAGTGGAAAATGTGAGAATACAGGGGATCCTGGGAGGTGGCAAGGGGAACTGTCAATGGGTAAGTGTTATTTTCCTCAAGTGGTGAGTAAGTAGAAGGGATATCGTGTACAGGGTGCGATGGCCTGTTGGACCTAAACAAAATGTCAAGACACTGTGGGGGATATCTCATTTTCTTGGGGACTAATGACAAAATATAACGAATGTCAGTAATATGAGAATCAATAGGGAGTTCCTGAGAGGGCTCAGGCCGAGATGTGTGGCGTACTGCGGCTAATGTTTGGTGGAATTGAGGTAGAGTTGGAAAATGATGAGTGTAATGGCCATATTCTGAGCATACAAAACATGAGAAAATTGGTCCATAACCCTTTCTTGCAAGTGGTTGGGGAATCTGTAGTAGTGGTGGAAATACTTGGGGGAGTAGCAAGCAATGGGCTTGCTTTGGGAAGATGGATAAGATTACATAACTCAAGAAGAGTAGGATGTTGTTATTGGGGTGTCCTTCTCTTTCACATAGTGCACAAGGAGATTGAGCTCAGGGAGGGAGCAGAGCTATGGTCTCGTTCTTCCTTCTTCTACCCCTAGTGGTGGTGGTGTTGTTTCTAGTTGGGGGTGAGGGTGGTGTGGAAGGAGAATGTACTGGGATTTGCATCAGTAATCCCTTTGGCTGGGGAGCGAGAGATGGTGGAGGAACTATAGAGGGTGGATGCAGATACCATACAAGGATGGAAAGAACCATGTTGGGAAGGGTGAGAGTAGCATCTACTTGGAATTCTTGGAATCCAGGTGGGGGATAGAAAAAGGGGATTTGGGTAATGGCCTGGGGGACTTTTTCCCATACTGGGATTTTCCTTTGGAGGGGGGTAAATCTAGGATAAGTGGTGTAGTGATGTTTTCATGGAATTCTTGAGGTAGTGGTTCTCTGACTGGTGGAACTTAGATGTGGGGAGGGGCCTCAATGAGAGGAGTATTGTCTTTGATATTTGTTCTGTTAGAGGATACTACACACACTTGAGTTTAAATAGAAGGGTTGAGGAGAGGTGGTGTTCCATGATAAGTTCCTAACAAGAATGGGTCCTTGAATATTCCAGGACCGATGTTGATGACTGGAAAAGCATCCAAGTTAGCCCAAACAAGAGGGAGGATGTTATCAATGTTGGCGGAATGATTGAGCTCGTAATGTTTAAGTTGTTTAATGGTGACAATTTTCCTATTCTGGGGGAACATCATCATACGAAACACATAAGTGGCTACAACCTTAATAGCATACATGTAGCTATGTCCAAACAGGATATTGTAATCAAGTGGGGCATCGATAATTTCAATGTCGATGAGGATGGTTTTTCCCTGAAGTTCTATAGAGACATTTTGGAAAATCCCTTCTGGGGCTGATGGTCGACCGTTGTAAGCTCTTAGTGTGATGAAAGATGGTACTAGCTCAAGTGAGTTGAGTTTTTGCCATACTAATTTGGACATGATGCATGTGGATGCACCTTCATCAATGATGCACTGATGAACTATGGTGTTCCATATCTTAACGGGTATCTGAAAAGATACCGGGGGGGAAGCATGGTTCTCCACTATCTAGATCAAAGGTGATGAGTCAAGTATCAGTTGGGTCAACTTCCCCCAAGGTGGAAATCAAGGATTTTCATTTTGATGGATAGGGTTGGAGGACTGCGTTTTGATGGATAGGGTTGGAGGACCTACAACACAAACATGGATGTAGGATATTGTTCTAAGTCATCGACCAAACTATAATTATGTGTTTCCCTAGCATGAGGGTTATGTACATTCTGCCATAAAGGTATGAAGGGTATACAAGGTTTTGGTTCAGTGTTAGGGTGGGGAATCATTAATGCTTGTCCGACTATAGTGGGATCTACTTCTGAGGTGGTTGGGTTAGATTCAAGAGGCAATCCATATGGACGACTGCGTTCTTGCAGAAGAATATCTTTCTCGCTGGTATGGAGGATATTGTGATCGGTTGGATTTACAGGTTGATTGGGACTTAGGTTGTGATATTGCCCCATTTGTGGTGGGGCCAAGGTTATCTCTTGTTGGGTATTCATCCCACCTTGGTGTGTAATAGTGTTTTTCAAAACATCCAAAGGTGGTGTTTGCAAATAATGTTGTGGAGCCTGCTAAGGGGCAGGTGGTGTCGGAGGGCGTTGAGTTTTCATGGATTCTTTCATCCATTTGTAATCAAAAATTTGGGGGTTGTGGTGAGTATCATACTTACCACATAGAGTGCAAGGGAAGTTAGTTCTGAGATTATTTTTCTTCCCTTTGTGTGGTTGATTGTTATTGGTGCCCCCTTAGGGGTTCTGGTTTCCCCCAATGAGATAGTTTTGTTGGGGGTTATTTCCTCATGGTTCCGAGTTGTTATTGTTTTGATTTTTTCCTTTCTTCTTGGAATTATTCGGCTGATGTCCCAGATTTTCCATATTCAACTGTTCAAAAGCATGAACTTGTTGAATGGGAGAGGGATAAACAAAATTAACATTGGCATGGGGTTGTCCTGGTGAAGGAGAAACTTGCTGGGTAGGACTAGGAAATGGGAAATATGGATTGTTTTATGGAGACAATCCATATGGCGTATAGGAAGTTGAATTACTTCCACTACTATTGGGGTTGTATGATGGGATTGGGGGTGGACCCATACTGGATTGAGAGACTAGATGTATCTGGGGTACTGGTGGGGGTCCCTCCAATGGCTGAGAGGGAACAACAAGATATGACTATTGGTGAGTGGGAGGAGGGTAATAAGACATCCCTCCATATGGTTGTGGATACTGGTTTTCACAATAAGTAGGTGATGAGTGTCTTTAAAGGTTGAGATGTGTCATAGAACCAATCGACCCAACTACTGTGTGGGACATCTTAGGTTTATCTTGGCCAAAAGGTATGGATCTAGGTGCATCAGGAAATAGAATGTACGAGTAACTTGATTGAGTATATATGAGGTCGAACTATTGGGCCTTGTTGATGGCTTCCTCTTCTGATTGAGGAAAATCAGATGCTACATCCTTTGCAATCATAGGGACGAGTGATTTAATAAACCAATCAAGATGTTGTTCTTTGTTGGTTTCTGCTTTAGATAAACTACGTCGTTGACGCCATTCATGGATGTGGTCATAGATATGGATAGCAGTGGTTTTTTTGAACTCAGAGAGAAGTTCTAAACCAATGTCATGATGAACCAGTAATTGGAAAAAAGGATAAAAAGGCCTTGGCCAATGATTCAAAGGTCATGTGGGACCTTGATTTTTTGTCCACATACCATTTGGCTGATGAACCCGTGAGAGTTCTTTGAAATACCCTCAATTAGATGGAATCATCCATGATGTTGTTTGAATAACACCATAAGTGGAAGGTCATAACATGGTTGGCAGGATCTTCTTCTGGTTTTCCTTCAAACTTTGGAATATCTGAAGGCAATTTGGTAGGCATATTAGGCCAAGTGGTGTTGACATGCAAAATGAGATCATTCGTGAGTTTGGTTAAATCATGAATGTTGAGGGATGCCAAGTATGGAATAGGGGGATTTGGTGGGTTTGTACTTCTCCCTTGAAAAGAAGTTTGAATCCCACCTCCTTGTGAAGGAGAATCAATAGAGCGATTTCCTTGGGTATTTGACCCAAGCAAAGTGGAACCAAGTAAATATGATCCCAAAATAGTAGCACTCACTGGGGTGTGAGATGTTTGGGTTGGTGAGTTGACAAGACTAGGGACTCCTCCTAGAATAGGAGGGAGATTCTGCAAGCGTCTAGAACGACGAGGACTCTACAGTTCCCTTCATGGTTCTGACTAGCAAAGTGAACGTGTGAAAATGGTGACAATAGAGAAATAAATGAACAAGAGATTTTTATATTTTTGACCTTCACAAGATGATATAACTCACAATTGTATGTAATCAAATGAACAACATACATAGATCAACTGTTAAATAAACAAGCATGTGGATAGGTGGATTTTTTTTGCGTGGGGGAAACAAAAATAAATGATCCTATCCTACAAAGACTTGTCGTCCTTCCTCTTAATTTAGCATTGGGCCTTCCAATAATACTCAACAGTGAGGTTTGAAGCCACCAAAAGAGGAACTATTGAAGGTTGCAATAATCAGCTACAATGAGGGGTAGAGGGTGCATATCTCGAAAGAGCTGGCGATATTTCGCAATAGCCACACAAAATCTGATCAAGGTACGATTGCATCACAAAACAACCACTTAGGTAGATATCCTATGTTTGGCCACTAAGTACCTCGGTCAAAGTGTAGCATTTAGATTTTGGCCTAAGAAATGGGTCACGAGATGGATACCATCATAAGAGCTGTGTGACTCAAGGAGGGATGTGCAAAACAATCAGACCTCGTCCTTCAACCCATCACGGGTATCTCCCTGCCTTATGGTATATAAACACTTGACTTGGAGGATTTGAAATATCCCTATTCTCAACTTCTATTGTTTCAAAATGTGAGAACCTGATAATGGGGGGTTATTTGGATGCCTACCCCAGAGATCCTACCTAGACTAAAAACTTTCTTTTGGCACCTCCCGTGGAGGAAAATTTAGTGCGTTCCTAGAAAAAATTTAGATGGAGTGGGCTGAGATATTGGGGACATGGACCAACCTTGTTTGAATTAAATCGGTGTGGATAGTTTCCAAAGACGTAGTTGGTTCTTTCAAAATTCTTTTGGAGTACTTTGTGGGTACTTAAAAATAAAGATTACTTCGACCTCCACTATTCTAATAGGAATTATGTGTGCGATGAGTGGATTTGTGTGCAAGAAAGTGAAAAGTGTGCATAATATTTTAATAAGTTAAGTGTGAGATTGCAGCATGTGGACTTCATGTGGTCCTTACAAATCCTCTTACCTAGCTTACTATGTTTCTTTGGTACAACCTTGCGGAATATTTAAAGCCCTAAAGAACTAGCAATGTGAACAAATGGGTCCTTACTTGATCCTTTAAACTCCCTAAAATGTTTTATAAACTAGAAAATATTTTGAAACTATCCTAGAATTGGAGACATGTGGGCATGTATGGGCCCATTACTTGACCTTTTAAACTTTCCTAGAGTGTTTTCTAAACTAAGAAATATATTAGAAACTATCCTAAGATTGAAAACATGTGGGCATGTATGTGCCCTTACAAATCTTTAAGATGATTTCCAAAACTAAGAGGTACAATAGGGGGGCTTTGTCCTCTCCTAATGATTTTTTAAGGAAGATAAAATTTCCTTTCAACCAGCTTTTTTGATTCTCGAGATCACACTTGGGGGCGGGTGAAGATAATTATTGAGGTTTAAAATTGATTTCTAGTCCCAAATTAATTGATTGTGTTTGAAAAAGAAATAACTTCAAATCAAAATTTTAAATGCCGAATGAGCCATCCATGTGGCAACAAAGAAAAGAGAAGAATAATGATTCTTTTTACCCCTATGTGCTTATGTGAGCTAACCTTTCTTGTGAGAAAGGACTCTAAGTGAAGTGTGGTTCCTTTACAAAGTGAAAAAAATTAAAATCTGAAGGCTAAAGGCCCTCAAACCACTCATAAAAACCCTTACAATTTGAAAAAAATGAACTTATGCATGGGCTATAGTTCTGACAAGCGCGCAAAGGGCACAGAATGCGCATAATCCGTAGAGTAATGAATTTTGTCATGCACATAGTGTGCAGAATGCACATCTGTGTGCCTTGAAAGCCACGCACTTCCTGTCACACATTGGGAAATAAATTTTCAAGTGAAATTCTCTTTCCTTGGCTCTGAATTTTGACTTTGGAAGGCTGGAATAGGTCGGTTTTGGTACCTTCATATCAAAACAATTAGAAATAAGTTCTCTCAAGACTTAAATAGGGAGGAATTTGATATCAATCCACAGTATGGTTTTCAATATATTGTGTTGGTTTTGTCACATGGGTGAGCAAAAACACAACACTTGCATGTTTAGTTAAGTCA
>JASDQU011402743.1:1636-25884 GCA_032191745.1 Picea mariana | reverse complement strand
AGAACTAGAAACATGAAAAGCAAAAACTGAACATCATATAGCTACCAATGGATCAATATATTGATAGGCTAACACCATAGAGAAAGGCAGGGACTTGTGAATCCCCTCTTCCTCCTTGGGAGGGATCTAGAGTTCCCTAATAGAGATATCTTCTCTTCATGAAATGGCAAGTGACAATGGTGAAGAAATATAATGCCAATCCTCTCAAGAGGTGAGTGGAATGTCCCTTGCTATAGTGCTTGAATGATTCCAAGAGAAAAGAGGATTCTCCAAGAACAATTCTTGTAGCATAACAATACCATGAAGTTCTTCTTCTTTCTAGCACACCCATGGCACATATTTATAGTGTCCATTCATGACAATATACAATTGGTTCATAGTGTGAACAAGGGGCCTTTTAGGGCACTTCCTAGCCCTTAACCATCCTCCAAGCTATATTTCGCTCAGATCTGAGTGTCAAATCATGTTGGGGTTCGAACTAGAAGTGATTGAGAGGCCGACAAGATTCATAAATGTATTTTTCATGAGAAGTGCATGGATTTTCTCGTAGATAGTCATGCATCTTGCACATAGTGCACGTTGAGGTTTATGTTATCATGCGCATTCTGCGCAATGTGCATGTGCTTCCTTTGGTGAATTTGTGAACTTTAATATTTGAACCAAGTGTATAGTTTTGTGCCTTTTTTATGGATTTTGATGTTGTAGATGTACTAATTACTGTTGGAATTGATGTCTTTCTTCAACCATTGTGTGCAATGTTGCGGAGAATTTTTCAGTGATAACAATTGTGACACAAATTGCAAACTAAACAATTCACTATAACATTCATCTTTACTGTGCATTAATCACCTACTACCCATATCTAGAGCTAGTTATGCATAAATAGAACATTCATGAAAAATAGCATAAAAATACATTCAAACAAAAAACTTAACATGGTTCACCCAAACTTTGGTCTACGTCCACAATGACTAGCTTCTTTATTATTCTTTATGCAATTCATCTCAGGATTGTGCACTGCACTTAAAATAGATACATCATGATGTAATTGTCCATCCTTCCTAGTCGCTCTGCAATGCAAGCCTCTCTATGCAAAAATATCCCTAAACCTTCAGACATAGAATCTATCTCATTCTGAGTCAATTCTCTCCATCTATTCTCTGGCTCTTTGTGAACCCCATTCTTCCCAACCCATTACATATTTATACATAGAATTTAGGGCTCAAAACCCTACTTGTTTATCCCCAAAATACCTATGACAACTCATGCCAACTCATTGTTCAGGTGTGATTTTCTTGTCTTTGTGACTGCATACTTATTTTACATTCCTAACTACTACTATTCCTTATTTTTCATGTATACCTAGTTTTGCATGTCTAACTATTGTCCTTCCTATTTTTTCGTGCACTCTCATTCTTCTTTCTTTGAACTGCATGTCCAACAGAGACTCCAAGTGGCATATATTTCTAAAATACTGTGGGGCCCTACATAGGTAGATCCAAAAAGTTTTTGGACATCTTATCATCGGTAGATACTTATCAATATGTTGTCAAGATCAAGAAAAATTTTAACCAAAGGAATGAGCGAGAGTTTGAATCTGTGAATGCATCACAACAGAATTTGGGAAAAGGCAACCCCAATTGTTATGATCCAATGCCTTAAAAATGATAAAAGGTCAATGAATTACATTCCACGTCGAGGGGGAAACCTCTGTTTACAATATATCCAATTCAAAATATAATATGAGATGAGATCGTATGATCATAAGACTAGGTCTCCTTGATATATATAGGAGACAAAGGGGTATAATTATGATGAATGGGTGCAATGAAGGGTTCTAGCCGACCTACACATATAACACCAGAAATGTAATAATTCAATATCTAGGGATTAATAATGGGTTTTATAAATAACATGGGACTTTTTATATGTATTAACATGCCTCTCATGTTCAAACAAGTGTTTTCCTCAACACTCGACTAACTACAAATGCTTCTACATGAATAACTCATCTTCCCATGTCGCCTCTTCCTCTAGTAGGTTCCTCTATTTGACGAGGTAATCTGTAATCGCTTGATTTCTCAACTTATTGATTCTTGATTCAAGGATTTTTTTTGGCTCTAATATGATTTTACCTTCTTCATTGCTCTTTGGTAAAAGATTTTGGACCAGGATCTTATTGTCGATGACCTTATTTAAGCAAGAAACATGGAAGATTGGATGTAAACATTAATATGGAGTCAAATCCAATTTGTAGTTCATACTTCCAATCCTTTGAAAAACCTTATAGGGACCATAATATTTGGGTGATAATTTATTGTCCTTCTTTTGTTTCTTGAGGGACATCTTTTTGTATGGTTGTAGCCTCAAAAATACCCAATCCCCCACTTCAAATTCCCTTTCACTTTGATGTTGATTTGCTTGGTGTTTCATCATATTTTGTGCCATAACCAAGTTGTCCCTCAATAGTTTGAGGACCTCTTGTTGCTTCCCTATGTGGTCCTCCACTGCTTGAACCTTTTCATTCCATTTCGTGGGTGATGTAATGGATGAAGGATGATATCCATAAAGTGATAGACATTGGGACATTTTTTATGAAGTATGAAAGAATGTGTTGTACCACCATTCTACCAATGGAAACCACTTGACCCATTGTGTATGTTTATCGGATGCAAAGAAAAAAAGAATCCTCCTAGAAATTTATTCACAGTATCAACTTTCTCATCGGATTGACAATGGTAAGATGATTTGTGAGCCAATTGAGTATCCAAACAAGAAAATAATTTAGTCCAAAAATTTCCCATGAAAATATGATCTTTGTTAGTTACAATAATCTTGGGGACTCCATGTAGATTTTGAACTATTTCCATGAATTTTGTGGCTACTATACTTGCTTCAAAAGGATGAGAAAGAGAGAAAAAATGGGCATACTTTGTGTTGGACATGCATTTTGGAAACAATTTTCAGGAGAATACTAAGTATGGAGGATATGCACAGCAGCAAAAGAACGAAGACAAGGTAGGATCAGAGTGTGAAGTAAAGTCACATTCAGGCTCAAAAGTGCATAGTAAAAGAAGAATTAGTAGAGAATAAAGAAGGGGAATAAAGCATGAAGATAAAGTGGGAGAAAAGGAAGGACAACAATTTGGCATGCCAAAAGAAGAAATACGTGCAAAGGCATGAATAATAATAGTCGAGAGTAAAAATGAAGCATGTAGATGTAAAAGTAGGAAAAGCAAGCCCAAACAACAAGTGACAAGTAAACATGAGTTTTCATGAGTCATAATGAGTTGTAATAGGATTTTTGGGATAAACAAAGTAGGGTTTTCTAGAGTACATGTATACATATGTAATGGGTTGGGAATATAAAGGTTTGGTTTGGTTCCATTCTATTCAGTTTCGTTCATGAGGAGAGTGAGAAAATAGATTGAGAATCAAAGGGTCTATGTCTAATGGTTAGGGGGAAGTTGCAAAGAGAGTCTTTCACTGTAGAGCAACTAGGAAATATGGAAAAATAGATAGCATGAGATCTCTATTATAAGCGCAATGCATAAGCCTGAGACGATTACAAAAAGAATAACAAATAAGCCATTTGTTGTGGACATAGCCCAAAGTTGCATGAACCAAATTAATTATTGTGTCTGTTATTATGTGATTGATCATGGATATTATCTTTATCCAGGTTAGACCAGATTAATCTATTACATGATCATTACGTAGTACTTATGAGTGTTACAACAAATAGCCTATGTTGCAATATGAAATATAATGGTTCTATATAAATAAATTCACTAATTAATCAAGGAATAACCCATAGGATAATGCACATAGAGTAGATAAGTAAGAAGAAAAAAGATTCTCACCTCCCCTTCCCTCACTATTGTAGAAACTTGGTCCTTGCAGCCCCAATAAATGCCTTGGGTGAGACTTCACTTGCATGTAGGTGATGTCGAAAGGGCCGGTGTTTGAAGGTTTTTGTTGGTTAATATAAATTGAACCTAGGGTCTTAAAACCTCGCACAAACAAATGGTTCCATTGTTAGGACCCATAATCTGTGATTGAGGGAATGTTTTGGAGGCTGACTAAGAAAGAGATCTCATAATGGATAGAAGGGAAGGAATGCAAATTTTCTCGAAAAGATAATAGAAACCCTTGGATGAGAGATGTGAAATAGATGCAAAGGTATGTGTACACAGAGTTGCATGAGATTTTATTTGGTGAATTTTCGATTATTTTGAATGAGTGTTGTAAATATTAGTGGAGAATAATATAAGGTTTCGGACCGCAGCACCGAGGAACTGAACTCCTGAGTTGGTAAGGTAGCTAAATTATGTAAGCAATAAAACTTATCGCGCAATTTATTTATGGTTGATAGTATATTGGGAGGTTATATTACATAATATGTAGTGGATTTCACCCACTCATACAATGTTGTAGAAAGGGATTTATTCAAAATTCCACGTGGAAGGTTTATGAAATCGTTGGGTACATGGATAAAGATGTTGTTGTGCAACAAGTGTGTGATGACAATGGAGTCTAGTTTCTAAGGGGATTTTCACACATAGGGGAACCAGGGGATGACAAGAGGATCATCTGAAGATAAGAGAGAATGAAGGAATAAATGAAGAAGGAAGGGAGGGAATGAGGATGCAAAGAACTAAATAAGTTGTATCATAGGAAGAAGACGAGTTTACATTACTACACAGTGGAAGAAGGTACATGATGCAAAAGACTAGGGCTGAGAAATGAGAGTCACACAATGATGCTGAGGGAAGAGAACCATGTGCAATCCTCCAGATTATAGAAATACCATACATAGAAGGAGACGAAGAAAATTATCATTTTATTCCTATAATAGAATATCTGGTAATTCCTACTCAAATGGGATCCTGTATCGATTCCACGACCCCATGTGTGTCACTTAGATCATAAATCACAGTCAAAGATTTTTCAAAAGCACTCATAGTTAGAAAGGGAAGAAAGAGTAGTAGTAGTTAGAGAAGTGGAAGAATTTCCCAATGTTAGAGTCAACCAACATTGCCTAGGAGAGGTACTACACAAAGAAACATGGTAGGGGTAGAAAACACCCTCGGACTTCTTGATTTCTAGGGAGTTGGTTCAGGGGACCCAAAACAACATTTATTTGTTTGCGAGACAATTTTGGATGCAAAGAATGTCCAAGATGAGGCCATAAATATTGCGAAGTTGGAAACAATATTTAGAGGCTACACATTAGTCTTGTATAGGAAACTGCAGAGTACCACACCTATAGGACAAGCCATGAATTTGGCAAAAATTAGACAAGCATTATTGAAAGAGTTGAAGAATCCAAAGTCTAAATCGCAATACATTACAAAGTTGAAGGAAATCAAACAGGTGTAGACTGAATTAGTGTTGGCACATAGGGGCAAACCCAGGGTTCAATTCTTCAACAATGCACCAACAAAAACCTAACTATCGGCCCTTTAGACAACACCTGCGAAGAAGATGAAGTCTCACCCAAGGTAGAGGCAGGGGGGGTTGTAGGACTCAGGTGTCTACAACCTAGCTGGGACACAGATCTGTGATTACAACACTTGATAGAGCACTTATCCAATAACATGCATTAGTTTTGGAGCCTTATTCACATCACAGGTTGAAACCCTTATTACAGATCATCATAGTAGTAATCAAGATTAAGCACATCTAATCATTTAGCACATTGCATCAGCTCAGATATACCATTCATTCATACATAAAGAACTAAGCATCAATGGATCTATCTATCATACATCAATATCAATGCACTAAGAAAATAAATACATAAACAACATGAACAAAATTGCACAAAGCACATCAACACAGGATATACATGGTTCACCCCAGTGTGGGGATATGTCCACCAACTCTTCTTCTTATTTATTGATCTTCAATATTTCTACATTCTTCAACTTCTGTGCACAAAGACACAGAGTGCAACTTTGTACTGGATAGGTGATATGTGCACAACGCACTAGATCCACCTTCCTCAAAACCAGATCAAGGCACAAAGCCTCTTACAATCACTTGCACTTAGCTCTACAAGTCTCAACACACTGTATGCACAAAATCCAGCAACTGTTCTTCACACTTAGCAACCTTTACATATTCTTGGACGAATCCCTCTTAGACATACCTAGACAGACTTCGCTCTAACTCCTATCTATTTATTTATACATTAAGAAAATGCCTAAACATGGTAAAACCATGGGTCGACATCCCATACCCGTTAAATAAACCCTAAAACCCAAAAATCCTACAAAATGAGAAAGATCCCACGATATCCGCTTCGCCTGGGCACTCTGTCTTTGACTAGCCTATCAAAGTCCCAAAAATGGTCAAACACGACCAATGTTTCCTCAAAACTTGGTCGAGGGCCAACAAGCCCCCAACACTCACCTATGACGCATCCCGAGTCACTCTGATATGGGAAACACTGCTTTGACGACCTCGATATTAGCTCGAGCTACCTCGACCTATTGTTTTTCCAAAGACTCCTGCTCGACGAACTCCTAAACTACTTTCTCAGTGATAGGCCCTTCCAAGCATTGTTCCATGATTGTGACCACATGTTCCAACTGTGAGCCTTGTCCTTCAATCTCTTCAAAAAGCATGCAGGATTCATCTTGCACCAGCTGGAGTCTCTATGTAACCTCCATGACTATGATCTGGATGGAAATAACATGTTGTTGGACTGTGCACTTCTCCTGCGGCCTCTTCATATTCTCAACTACAGTAAGAAGCTTCATCTTTGCTTTCACAGTGGACGCCTATTGCCTCGCCTCCTAGAGTTGTGCTTCCAATGTCCTCAACTTTGGTTCTTCTGCAAGGCACTCATAGGTCTGCGCACTTCAGTCACTTAATTTCTCACATTCTAAGTCCAATTCCCTGCTTTGTTCTACTGTGCTCCTGGCAGTTTCTTCCATCTGTTCGTGCACTTCTTGTTGAGTGCTAGGTATTGCTTTGATTTCTAGCTCAATTACTCTTACTTGAAGCTATTGAATGGCTTCAATGAGCTTTGCCACTTGCATCTCCATTGACTCTGGTTCCTCCTGTGCCAAGCCCAGCACAGAGCGAAGTGCTCTAGTCACTGCCTCCTTGATCGTAATCTCTTCTTCAAGCAGTTGGTCTTTTTCTTCCTGTATATTTGCATTGTTTTGCTCGAACTTAGCCTAAATTTCATTTTTCTCCTGCTACGCAACTCGAATTTTCTCTAAGGCCTCCTCCTTTTATTGCTTTAAGGCCTTTGTGGCCTACTCCTTTTCTTCTTAGGATAGATGAAATCGATCCTCGATTTCATCTGCTAGCCTCCATAATTGCAGAAGGTCATCCCCCAATTCTATACTTTCTGGTGAAGAAGACGCAGTAGGCACTGTGCAACTCAAGTGGTTAGCTTGTTGTATGTCTTTGAGATCCTTCTCTATTTTTTCATACATCGACTCCTTCTTTTCTTCATGTCTCTACAAGATTTATTCTAAAGCATCCTCTATGATTGTGATGATGAGGTCAACATCATCCACTGTGAGAACATTCTTGGATTGAGGCTTGTTGGCGTAGGCCTTCTTTCTTGCCGAAGGTTTCTCCGGGGAAACCTTTCTCTTCTGCGATGCTTCTGTTGTGGTGAGGGAATCCTTTGGTGGTGTCACTTCACTTTCTTCTTTCTTGTCTCCTTATTTCCCTCCTTCCTCTTGGTTCACTTCATCATCTCCTCCTCCTGCAGGTGAATCGGGCCTACTTTCATCTGATGCATTGTCCTCCTCATCAGTTTCTATGTCTTGGACATCTTCCTTTTTCTTCTTCTTCTTTACATTGCTCCGTCCATCATAATCATTCCGAGTGACCAAAGGAATTATGATGATGTCAGGGCCGGAGAGTTCTTAATATTCGATTGATACAAGGAATTCGGTTGTCCATTCTTTGGTTATCTCCTCCATATCTTCGTCAATCAGTTTATAATAAGACTGCATCTCCTCCCTACTTTCATCCCTGCGCATGATGATGTAGATGAAGTGTCGGTCTGCATGGAAATTTGTTAGTGGAATGTATTGGTGCAAAGTGTTTAGGGTCATTCGAGGGAATGTTTCAAAGGAGTGCTTCAGCTATAGATAGTACGCATGGAAATCTACATTTGATTTCCACTACTTCGCCATATCACTCGTGTACTACAAGGCAAAGAATCTTATGGCCAATGGCTCCCATTGTTCGACTTCTGGGAAGGATTCTCCTTCTGACATTTCCAGGCGACAAATGCGATTAAAATTACTAACCAAATGAAGTGAAATTTATATCCTTGGTCCTGTGCTTCGCGACATTCCTTCTCCAACTCGTTGACATGGTAACTCACCCAGTTCATCTGCATTCCTTCAACACACTTCCCTATGAGGTCGACTACCAACCTTGTGACCTGACCTGTGTCGGATGTTTCTTTCAGATGAGATTGCTAGATATCAGTTGGAAAGCAAGGTGCACTATTCCATCTTGGATGGGTGCTATCTTGTAGCCTCGATTCCATTTCTCTACATCACCATAGGCTTCCTTTATATACTGGGCCAAGAAGCGATCTGACGTATTCCCTAGGTAGAAATGGTGATGGTTTGGTCCCTGCATGATCAATCCAGTGATCAGGTGGATCAACGTCGGATCCACAGTGATGTGCCTATCCAACCAAAAATACCCTCCATGGTAGCACAACAAGAGGAGTTTAATGCACGCGTTAACCTCCTGATGTTAGCTAAAGTGGGGGATCTTCACTACATTCAAGATCGTTGATCTTGTGATCTCTTTAATCCATGGTTGAAGAACTATCTTGGGCTTATTCCCAGTTGTCTTCTTCAAGTTCCTATGCGATTTGAGCATCACATAGTTCTTCTTGTCTCCGAGGTTGAAGTCACTGATCTTGAGAGCTGGGATTAGTCCCAACTGAGGTACGACTACAAGTATCCCCTTTGGGAGATACATAGTGATAAGTGTGTATTCAAAATACTGTGGGACACTATCACGGCTAACTGTGCCATTCAGAGGTAGGATGTACCCCATCAAGACCGATGGGCTCTACTTCACGTTATCCAGATCATCGCGATGCTTGCTTCTTTTCTCAGTCGCAGAATGTAATGTTGTAAAATCTTTATTAGTTCGAAGAAGAATGTAATGTCACAGTTTTTGGACTGCGAGGACAACTGCTAATGTGAGTTTCTCATCATGATTATATTTCAAGGGTGGCCCTAAAATATTTTTACTAATGTATTAAATCACATTTTCACACCCATTATCCCCTGATTGGACGAGGAATCCTGCAACTGAGACAACTGAGGCTGATAAGTAGAGGATGTAATCGTGATCATAGTCTAGGGGGATAATCAAAGGGGCATTTTATAGGGAAGAATTTAAATCATCAAAAGTTGTTTGAACATGTTCTTCCCATCAAAATGGGATATCATGTCACAGTAGGTGGAGGAAACTATGTGTGTGAGTGGCATAGTCTGGGAAAAAGCGACGTAAAAAGTTGTCTTTTCCTTGCAATCTCTGCAGTTGGCATAAATTCCTAGGTGGTGGAATTTTTGCGATAGCTTGGACCTTGAGGGGATCCATAGTGATGCCATGTTGGGAGACAATGAACCCAAGGAGGTGCCCAACATTGATGCAAAAGAAACACTTGAGGGGATTCAAGCAGATATTATATTGGCGACATCATTGGAAAACGATGCGTAAGTCGTCTAAATGTTGGATTTTCTTTTTGGATCAAGCAGTGAGGTCATCCAAATAAGAAAGGATGATGTGAGAAAGATCATGAAAAATGTATGTCATGGCCCGTTGGAATGTAGCGGCAACATTTTTGAGCCCAAATGGAATGACGCGATAAGAAAAGGTGCCCCAAGGGGTTGTAAAAGAGGTTTTGTACTGATGTCTAGGTGGATTTGAATTTGATTATAGCCAGGGAGACCATCCATAAAGGATAGTGCCTCATGTCTAGCACAATCATCGATGATTTGGTTGATGAAAGGGGTTGGGAAGTTGTCTTTGGGAAAAGCATGGTTTAGATTACGAAAGTTGGTCTAGACGCGAATAGTTCCCTGTTTTTTGTTAAAGTGTATGGGGTTGGAGACCCAAGAAGTCTACGCAAAGGGGTAAATGAACCTAGACATGTGTAACTTGTTAGTTCAATCTTTGATAGTCGCATCTTTGGACATGTGGAGGGGGTGTTGATTTTGATGAACATGGGCAATATCTTTCCATGTGTCGATTCGATGTTCGATTATAGAAGGATTGAGGCTAGGCATCTCCGTATATGACCAGGAAAAAATATCTCGATATTCTTGAAATAGAGATTTGTAAGTAATAAGTTCTTCAGGGGAGCATGCGGCACCAATGGTGATCTCTTATATGATGCTTGGTTTAATGGAAATGTTAATTTTAATTGTAGGGGAGATATTGGCCATGTTTCCTTCTTGAAAATCATCGGGGGCAGGGATGGGGTTTTTGAACCAGTCAATATACCCCGGTGGAATTAAATCCTTGGTTTCGATTTCACACACAAAGGCTTGGGTAGGAGGGTGAAAGACCTCATGTGAGGGAAAAAGTGCTCGATGATGGATCACATTTCATGGGAAATTAATGGTAGTCATTTCCTCCAGGATATCTTCGTCGTAGTGGAAAATGCGAGAATACAGGGGATCCTGGGAAGTGGCAGGGGGAACTGTCAACAGGTAAGTGTTATCATCCTCAAGTGGTGGGGAAGTAGAAGGGATATTGTGTACAAGGTGCGATGGCCCGCTGGACCTAAACCAAATGTCAAGACATTGTGGAGGATATCTCATTTTCTCGGGGGATGATGATGAAATATAACGAATGCCAGTAATATGAGGATCAATAGGGAGTGCCTAAGAGGGCTCAGGCTGAGATGTGTGGTGTATTATGGCTAATGTTTGGTGGAATTGAGGTAGATATGGGAAACAATGAGTGTAATGGCCATATTCTGAGAAAACAAAACACGTGAAATTGGTCTGTAACCCTTTCTTGTAGGTGGTTGAGGACTCTGTAGTAGTGGTGGACGTACTTGGTGGAGTAGCAAGCAATGGGGTTTCTTTGGGGATATGGATAATATTGTGTAACTAAAGAAGAGTAGGACATTTTTATTGGGGTTTCCTTCTCTTTTGCATAGTGCACAAGGAGGTTGAGCTCAGGGAGGGAGCAGAGCTATGGGCTCGTTCTTCCTTCTTCTGCCCCTAGTGGTGGTGGTGTTGTTTCTAGTTGGGGTGAGGGTGGTGTGGAAGGAGCATGTACTAGGATTTTCATTGGTAATCCCTCTGGTTGGGGAGCGAGAGATGGTGGAGGAACCATAGAGGGTGGATGCAGATACCATACAGGGATGGCGAGAACCATATTAGGAAGGGTGAGAGTAGCATCTACTTGAATTCTTGGAATCCAGGTGGGGGATAGAAAAAGGGGATTTGGGTAATGGCCTGGGGGACTGTTTCCCATACAGGGATTTTCCCTTGGAGGGGGGAAATCTAGGATAATTGGTGCAGTGATTTTTTCAGGGAATTCTTGAGGTAGTGGTTCTCCAACTGGTGGAACTTGGATATGGGGAGGAGCCTCAATGAGAGGAGTATTATCTCTGATATTTGTTTTGTTAGAGGATACTAAACACACTTGAGTTGAAATAGAAGGGTTGAGGAGAGGTGGTGTTAAATGATAAGTTCTTAACAAGAATGGGTCCTTGAATATTTCAGGACCGATGTTGATGACCAGAAAAGAATCCAAGCTAGCCCGGAAGAGAGGGAGGATGTTATCAATGTTGGAAAAATGATTGGGCTCGTAATGTGTAAGTTGGTCAATGGTGACAATTTTCCTATTGTGGGGGAACATCATCATATGTAACACATAAGAGGCTACAAAATTAATAGCATACATGTAGCTACGTCCAAACAAGATATTGTAATCAAGTGGGCATCGATAACTTCAATGTCAATGATGGTTTTTCCCCCAAGTTCTACAGAGACATTTTGGAATAGCCCTTCTGAGAATGATGGTCGACCATTGTAAGCTCTCAATGTGATGGCAGATGGTACTAGCTTAGGTGAGACAAGTTTTTTCCATACTAATTTGGACATAATGCATGTGAATGCACCTTCATCGATGATGCACCGATGAACTATGATGTTCCAGATCTTAACAGGTATCTGAAAATCTAGCAAGGCAGGGAGGCATGGTTCTCCACTATCTAGATCAAAGGTGATGAGTCGAGTATCAACTGGGTCGACTTCCCCCAAGGTCGAAAGCAAGGATTTGCGTTGTGATGGATAGGTTTGGAGGACCTCCAATATAGACATGGATGTAGAATATTGTTCTAGGTCATCGACCAGACTATAATTATTTGTTTCCCTAGCATGAGGTTTATGTACATTCCACCGTAAAGGTACGCGGGGTATACGAGTGTTTGGTTCAGTGTTAGGGTGGGGAATCATTAATGGATGTCCGAATATAGAGGGAGATTCTTATGATGTGGTTGGGGTAGATTAAAGAGGAAATCCATATGGATGGTTGTGTGCTTGCAAAAGAATATATTCCTTGTTGGTATGGAGGATATTGCGATCGGCCGAATTTCCGCGTTGATTGGGACTTGGGTTGTGATATTTCCCCATTTGTGGTGGGGTCGAGGTTATCTTTTGTTGGGTATTGATCACACCTTGGTGTGGAATAGGGTTTTTCAAAACATCCAGAGGTCATGTTTGCAAATAATGTTGTGGAGCCTATTGAAGGGCAGGCGGTGTCGGAGGGCATTGAGTGTAATCAGAAATTTAGGGGCAGTGGTGAGTATCATACTTACCACATAGAGTGCAAGGGAAGTTAGTTATTAGATTATTGTTTTTCCCTTGGTGTGGTTGATTGTTATTGGTTCCCCCTTGGGGGTTCTGGTTGCATTGATTCTAGTTCCCCCAATGAGACGGTTTTGTTGGGGGTAATTTCCTCATGGTCCCGAATTGCTATTGTTTTGATTTTTTCCTTTCTTCTTGAAATTATTCGGTTCATGGGCCATATTTTCCATATTCAACTGTTAAAAAGAATGAACCTGTTGAATGGGAGAGGGTTGAACAAAATTAACATTGGCATGGGGTTGTCCTGGTGGAGGAGAAACTTGTTGGGGAGGACCAGGAAATCGGAAATATGGATTGTTTTGTGGAGACAATCCATATGGCGTATAGTAAGTTGATGTACTTCCACTACTATTGGGGTTGTATGCAAGGATTGTGGGTGGATCCATATTGGATTGAGAGACTAGATGTATCTGGGGTATTGGTGGGGGTCCCCACAATGGTTGAGAGGGAACAATAGGATATGACTTTTCGTGAGTGGGAGGAGGGTAATAAGATGTCCCTCCATACGATTTCAGATACTTTTTTGCACCATAAGTAGGTGATTAGTGTCTGTAAATGTTGAGATGTGTCATAGGACCAATCAAAACAATTTTTGCATGGCACATCCCAGGTTTGTCTTGGCCAAAAGGTATGGGTCTGGGTGCATCATGCAATAGTGTGTACAAGTAACTTGATTGAGCATATATGAGGTCAAATTGTTGGGCCTTGCTGATGGCTTCCTCTTATGATTGAGGAAAAGTGGATTCTACATCCTTTGCAATCACAGGGACGAGCGATTTAATAAACCAATCAAGACATTTTTCTTTGTTGGTTTCCGCTTTACATAAACTACGTCGCTGACACCATTCATGGATGTGGTCGGTGATATGGATAGAAGTGGTTTGTTTGAGCACAGAGAGAAGTTCTAAACCAATGTCATGATGAACTGGTAATTAGAAAAAGGATAAAAAGGCCTTGGCCAATAATTCAAAGGTCACGTGGGACCTTGATTTTTCGTCCACATATCACTTGACTGATGAACCCGTGAGAGTTCTTTGAAATACCCTCAAGCAGATGGAATCATCCATGATGTTGTTTGAATATAACCATAAGTGGAAGGTCATAACATGGTTGGCAGGATCATATTCTGGTTTTCCTTCAAACTTTGGAATATCTGAAGGCAATTTGGTAGGCATATTGGGCCAAGTGGCGTCATGCAAAATGGGATCATTCATGAGTTTGGTTAAATTAGGAATGTTGATGGATGCCAAGTATGGAATAGGGGGATTTGGTGGAGGATTATTTCCATCTAGTGTGTGTGTAGATAATGGACATGTCCCTTGAGAGGGATTTGCTAGGTTTGCACTTCTCCCTCGAGAATAAGTTTGAATCCCACCTCCTTGTGAAGGAGATTCAATAGATAGATTTCCTTGGGTATTTGACCCAAGAAAAGTGGAACTAAGTAAATATGATCCCAAAATAGTAGCACTCACTGGGGTGTGAGATGTTTGGGCTGGTGAGTTGGCAAGACTATGGACTCCTCCTAGAATAGGAGGGAGATTCTGCAAGCGTCTAGAACAACAGGGACTCTGCAATTCCCCTCATGGTTCCGACTAGAAAAGTGAATATGTGCAAATGCTGACAAGAGAGAAATAAATGCACAAGATATTTTTATATTTTTGACCTTCACAAGATAGTATAACTCACAATTGCATGTAATCAAATGAACATCATACATAAATCAACTGTAAAATAAACAAGCATGTGGATAGGTGGATTTTTTCCATGTGGGGGAAAACAAAAATAAATGCTCCTGTCCTACAATGACTTATCATCCTTCCTCTTAATTTAGCATTGGGCCTTCCAATAATACTCGATAGTGGGGTCTAAAGCCACCGGAAGAGGAACTAGTGAAGGCTGCAGTAATCAGTTATAATGAGGGGTAGAGGGTGCATATCTCGAAAGAGTTGGCGATATTTCCCAATAGCCACAAAATCTGATCAAGGTGTGTTTGTAGCCCAAAACCACCACCTGGGTAGATATCCTATGTTTGGCCACTACGTATCTTGGTCAAAGTGCAACATTTAGATTTTCGGCCTAAGAAATCAGTCACGGACTGGATACCATCACAAGAGCTGGGTGACTCAAGGAGGGATGTGAAGAGAAACTAGACCTCATCCTTCAACCCGTCACGGGTATCTCCCTACCTTATGGTATAGAAACACTTGACTTGGAGGATTTGAAAGATCCCTATTCTCAACTTCTATTGTTTCAAAATGTGAGAACCTGATAACAAGGGGTTATTTGGATGCCTACCTCCGAGATCCTACCTAGACTAAAAAAATTATTTTGGCACCTCCTGTGGAGGAAACTTTAGTGCGTTCATAGAAAAAATTTAGATGGAGTAGGCTAATAGATTGGGGGCATGGACCAACCTTGTTTGAATTAAATTGGTGTGGATAATTTCCAAAGATGTAGTTAGATCTTTCAAAATTCTTTTGGAGTACTTTGTGGGTACTTAAAAATAAAGCTTACTTCGACCTCCACTATTCTAATACGAATTATGTGTGTGATCAGTGGCTTTGTGTGCAAGAAAGTGAAAAGTGTGCATAATATTTTAATAAGTTAAGTGTGAGATTGCAACATGTGGACTTCATGTGGTCCTTACAAATCTTCTTACCTAGCTTACTATGTTTCTTTGGTACAACCTTCCAGAATATTTAAAGCCCTAAAGAACTAGCAATGTGGACATATGGGTCCTTACTTAATCCTTTAAACTCCCTAGAATGTTTTCTAAAATAGAAATTTTTTTGAAACTATCCTAGAATTGGAGACATATGGGCATATATTGGCCCATTACTTGACCTTTTAAACTTTCCTAGAGTGTTTTCTAAACTAAGAAATATATTAGAAACTATCCTAAGATTGAAAACATGTGGACATGTATATGCCTTTACAAAGCTTTAATATGATTTCCAAAACTAAGAGGTACCCTAGGGGGGCTTTGTCCTCTCCTAATGATTTTTTAAGGAAGATAAAATTTCCTTTCAACCATCTTTTTGGATTCTCGATATCACACTTGGGTGTGGGGGAAGAGCATACTTGAGGGTTAAAATTGATTTCTAGTCCCAAATTAATTGATTGTCTTTGAAAAAGAAATAACTTCAACTCAAAATTTTAAATGCCAAATGAGCCATCCATGTGGCAACAAAGAAAAGAGAAGAATAATGATTCTTTTTACCCCTATGTGCTTATGTGAGCTAACCTTTCTTGTGAGAAAGGACTCTAAGTGAAGTGTGGGTTCTTTACAAAGTGCAGGAAATTAAAATCTCAAGGCTAAAGGCCCTCAAACCACTCATAAAAACCCTTACAATTTGCAAAAAATGAGCTTATGTGTGGGTTGTAGTTATGACAAGCACGCAAAGGGTGCAGAATGAACATAATGCGTAGAGTAATGAAGGTTGTCACATGCACAGTGCGCAGAATGTGCGTCTACGTGCCTTGAAATCCACGCACTTCTTGTCACACGTCGGGAAATAAATTTCCAAGTAAAATTCTCTTGCCTTGGCTCTCAAATTTAACTTTGGAAGGCTGGAATAGGCCGGTTTTGGTACCCGCACATCAAAACAATTATAAATAAGTTATATCAAGACTTAAACAGGGAGGAATTTGATATTGATCCCTAGTATGGTCACCAATATGTTGTGTTGGTTTTGGCACATGGGTGAGCAAAAACAAAACACTTGCATGTTTAGTTAAGTCAACTAAACAACAAAGAGGTTTTTGAGTTGATTAGATAACCAAATACACATGAAACAAGGAAATAAAAACAAAAAGAAAAATAAATAAATGTTAGAGTAGCTTGGAAGAACTAGAACCATGAAAAGAAAAAATGACCATCATATAGCTACCAATGGATCAATATATTGATAGGCTCACACCATAGAGAAAGGAAGGGACTTATGAATCCCCTCTTCCTCCTTGGGAGGGATCTTGAGTTCCATAATAGAGATATCCTCTCTTCATGAAATGGCAAGTGACAATGGTGAATAAATACAATGTCAATCCTCTCAAGAGGTGAGTGGAATGGCCCTTGCTATAGTGCTTGAATGATTCCAAGAGAAAATAGGATTCTCCAAGAAGAAGTCTTGCATCATAACAATACCCTGAAGTTATTCTTCTTTCTAGCACACCCATGTCACATATTTATAGTGTCCATTCATGGCAAGATACAATTGTTCATAGTGTGAACAAGGGGTCTTTTAGGGAACTTCTTAGCCCTTAACCATCCTCCAAGCTAGATTTTGCTCTAATATGAGTGTCAAATCGTGTTGGCGTTCGAACTAGAAGTGGTTGAGAGGCCAACAAGATTGATAAATGCATTGTTCATGAGAAGTGCATGGATTTTCTCGTAGATAGTCGCGCATCTTGCAAATAGTGCACGTTGAGGGCTATGTTATCCTATGCATTCTATGCACTATGTGTGCACTTCCTTTGGTGAATTTGTGCACTTTAATTTTTGAACCAAGTGTATAGTTTTGTGACTTTTTTATGGATTTTGATGTTGTAGATGTACTAATTACTGTTGGAATTGATGTCTTTCTTCAACCATTGTGTTCAATGTTGCGGACAAGTTTTCAGTGATAACAATTGTGACACATATTGAAAACTAAACTATTCACTGTAACATTCATCTTTATTGTGAATTAATCACCTACTACCCATATCTAGAGCTAGTTATGCATAAATAGAGCATTCATGAAAAATAGCATAAAAATACATTCAGACAAAAAACTTAACGTGGTTCACCCAAACTTTGGTCTACCTCCACAATGACTAGCTTCTTTATTATTCTTTATGAAATTCATCTCAGGCTTTCACATTGCACTTAAAATAGATACATCATGATGTACTTATCCATCCTTCCTAGTCGCTCTTTAGTGCAAGCCTCTCTATGCAAAAATCTCCCTAAACCTTCAGACATAGAATCTATCTCATCCCCAGTCGATTCTCTCCATCTATTCTCTGGCTCTTTGTGACCCCATCCCAACCCATTACATATTTATACATAGAATTGAGGGCTCAAAACCCTACATTTTTATCCCCAAAAACCCTATGACAACTCATGCCAACTCATTGTTCAGGTGTGACTTTCTTGTCTTTGTGTCTGCATGCTTATTTTACATTCCTGACTGTTGTTATTCCTTATTTTTCATGTATACCTAGTTTTGCATGTCTAACTATTGTCCTTCCTTCTTTTTTGCACACCCTCATTCTTCTTTATTTGAACTACATGTCCAACAAAGACTCCAAGTGGCATCTAGTTCTAAAATATCGTGGGGCCCTACATAGGTACATACAAAAAGAAATGGAGTTTTTGGACATCCTATAATCAGTAGCCGCTTATCAATATGTTATCAAGATCAAGAAAAAATTTAAGTAGAGGAATGAGCGAGAGTTTGGATCTGTGAATGCATCACAACAGAAGTCAGGAAAAGGCAACCGCGATTGTTATGATCCAATGCCTTAAAAATGATAAAAGGTCAATGAATTACATTCCACTTCAAGGGGGAAACCTCCTTTTACAATATATCCAATTCAGAATATAATATGAGATGAAATCGTATGATCATAAGAATAGGTCTCCTTGATATATATAGGAGACAAAGGGGTATAATTATGATGAAAGGGTGCAATGAAGGGTTCTAGCCGACCTACACATATAACACCAGAAATGTAATAATTCAATATCTAGGGATTAATAAGGGGTTTTATAAATAACATGGGACTTTTTCTATGTATTAACATGCCTCTCACGTTCAAAAAAGTGTTTTAATCAACACTCGACTATCTACGAATGCTTCTACATGAAGAACTTATCTTCCCATGTCACCTCTTCCTGTAGTAGGTTCCTCTATTTGATGAGGTAATATGTAATCGCTTGATTTCTCAGCTTATTGATTCTTGATTCAAGTATTTTTTTTGGTTCTAATATGATTTTACCTTCTTCATTGATCTCTAGTAAAAGATTTTGGACCAGGATCTTATTTTCGATGACCTTCTTTAAGAAAGAAACATGGAATACTGGATGTACACATTAATATGGAGTCGAATCCAATTTGTAGTACATACTTACAATCCTTTGAAAAACCTTATAGGGGCCATAATATTTGGGTGCTAATTTATTGTCCTTCTTTTGTTGCTTGAGGGACATCTGTTTGTATGGTTGTAGCCACAAAAATACCTAATCCCCCACTTCAAATTCCCTTTCACTTCAATGTTGATTTGCTTGTTGTTTCATCCTATTTTGTGCCATAACCAAGTTGTCCCTCAATAGTTTCAGGACCTCTTGTTGGTTCCCTATGTGTTCCTCCACTGCTTGAACCTTTTCATTCCCTTTCGTGGGTGATGTAATGGATGGAGGATGATATACATAAAGTGATAGAAATCGGGAGATTTTTTATGAAGTATGAAAGGATGTGTTGTACCACCATTCTACTGACATTTTCTAGGCGACAAATGCGATTAAAATTAGTAACCAATTGAAGTGAAATTCATATCCTTGGTCCTGCTCTTCATGACATTCCTTCTCCAACTTGTTGACGAGGTAACTCGCCCAGTTCATATGAATTCCTTCGACACACTTCCCTGGAAGGTCGACTATGAACCTTGTGACCTGTGTCAGATGGTTCTTTCAGACAAGCTTGCTTGCTATCATTTGGAAAGAAAGGCGCACTGCACCATCTTGGATGGATTCTACCTGGTATCTTGACTTCCCTTTCTCTACATCGCCATAGGATTCCTTTATACACTAGGCCAAGAAGCGATCTGACGTCTTCCCTAGGTAGAACTGGTGAGGGTTTGGTCCCTGCATGATCAATCCATTGATTAGGTGGATCGATTCTGGATCCACAGTGATGTGCCTATCCAACCAAAGATACCCTCCATGGTAGCATGACAGGAGGATTTTAACACATGCATTAACCTCCTGATCTCGGCTGAAGTGGGGGATGTTCATTATGTTCAATATCATTGATATCACAATCTCCTTAATCCATGGGTGAAGAACTATCTTGGGCTTCTTCCTAGTCATCTTCATCAAGTACCTATGTGGTGTGAGCATCGCATAGTTCTTCCTGTCTCAAATGTTGAAGTCATTGATCTTGAGAGCTGGGATCAGTCCCAACTGAGTTCCAACTATGCATATCCCCTTCGGGAGATATGCAATGATCAGTGTGTATTCAAAATACTATGGGTTACTATAACGACTAATCACGATAGCCAAAGGTGGGATGTACTCTGGCAAGACCGATGGGATCTTCTTCGCATTAGCCAGATCATCATGGTGCTTGCTTATTTTCTCAGTCACAGTTCAGCTAGACCGACGTGCAGACAAAGGGGATGATTGAAATCCTCCTGTCGATGATGCATGTATTCCTATATACATGACTTTCTTAGCCATGAGGTCTATCAAAATATATTCCACAGACTTCTCTAGCTCGATATGCTCACCCGACATTCACAGTTGTAATAAAATAGATCGGGAAGGTGAACTAGCACTCAGAGTACTCAAACGGATGGTGAGGTATAAATAGAACAATGTTGTATGTGATCAATTCTCTATTAGCTCGGATATCTAGGTTTGAAGAAACTAGTCTCAGTGCAGCGCCCGACGGGTTAAATAAGCAATGTCGTAATGGATTCCTCCAACAGATAGGAATGCCTCAATCAATATGAATCGGGCCATTGTGGCGTGGTCCCAACGGTCCAACAACGATCTTTCCATCAGTAATTATGTTTCTAGTTGTTCCGAAGCATCATTCTAATGGTCGGGGTGCCTCCAATGGTCATATAGCTTCATTGTGGTGAAGTGCCATTCTGCTCGATTCTGCTATTCCGACGAAGTTCAAGTTATGCAAGCCTACCTTCTGAGAAGTCTTTACTAGAACTTCCTGTAGTTTTTCTAACTTGGATTTCTTCTTACTGAGCTTTCTTTCCTTCTTTTCTGTGATTTGAGATTCTCTTACATTTTCTGGGATCCTCTTGCTATTATTATTCTTATCTTCTCTTAGTAAAGTGACTTCGCCCTGCTAAGGGTCTTTCAAAGGGTTCGATTGTAATACCTCTTCTCTTACTATTTCTGGGGTGGATATAGTTCTTTCCTCCATGGACAGGTTCTTTAAAACTTCTTATGTTCTTTTAACTTCGACATCTAATCCTCTTTCATTTTTCTGCTTTGACTTATCCTCTTGTTCTTGTATTAGTTTCTCTATTTTTCCAGTTATGAAGTCCCTTAATTCTTGTTTTTTTCGTTTTGTGTCTCCCTCCTTTGCTTTCCTTCGAATCTTATCTTTCTTAATCTAGGTATTTCCTAACAAAAGTGCAAAAGGAGAGTTGTTCTCAACAAAATTAATGAATTCAAATTCTTCTTTGGTTGATTTTTCATGAGAAATCATAGGTACATTAGTAAGCCTTCCACATAGGGTTATCATCTTCCCTTTACACAATCCTATCCTTCCCAATGAAGGAATCATATCAGGATTTCCCAAAGTTTCCCAAGTTCTTTCTGACATAATATTCACATGTGTTTCCTCGTCCAAAACACAGTCTATGTCGAAGTCTCCTATTCTTGTTTCAATGCATTTCTTCTCTTTTAAGATCTCTAGCAAACTGACATCTATGTGATCATTCAATGTTTCTTTCAGTTGTAATAACATAGTCTCTAATTCTTTTTGGTGTTCTAACATATCCTTAGTCTATTGACCTTCTTCATAGTTTTCTTGTCTCATGTTCATATTTTCAACTTTAGCAATCATTCTAGGGAAATCTGAAACCTCATGGCCAAAAGCTTTACAACAAAGACAAATAGGACCTATGCCAGGGCATTCCTTAGCAAGATGTCTTGGTCTTCTGTAGTTATAACACAGTGTCAATCCTCTCTTTCTTTTAAATGATCCCCAACCTTTCATGTACTGTGCACTGGGATCATAGTGATGGACCTGCAATCTGCAAAAAAATATTCTAGGTTCCTGCATCCACTTGTTAGTCCAAAACTTCTTTCTATGCATAGGAATAACATATATTTCACTATCTATCAAATTTTTTCAGATCAAGTCTTCTTTCTTCTAGTTGTGCCCTAGTTTTCAGACTAGGACAAAATATATCAAACATACTTAGATTCATACTTTTGAAGTAAAAATTTCCACTTATATTACCTTTACTAGATCACAAAGCTTTAAGATCTTACCTCTTTTCTTCAAATTGGGATTCTCTCTTAGCATAGAGCTCCACAAGTCAAGTAGAATATTGTGCACTACAGCAACAGATATACAGAAAAATATTTATCTTTTCTTCAGTTCCCAACAATCCCAGTTTCAGGTCCCAGCAATAGAACCATTTGTTGGCACATGGGGGTAGACCCTGTTGATATTATTGTATCTTTGGGAGGTATGAACCTCTATTGTGACCTTTGACAAGATTAGAATATTCCAGAAGGAAGAAAAGAAATGAATGTAACCCTAGATGAGATGTCGGCTGAAGAAAGATAATTAAAATGAATTAATTAGTACCCAGAAGGAGAAGTCAGCCCAGGTAAGTCTACCAAGAATACTATAAATACAGGGTGCCAGTCTCTCATTTGTCACATTCTCATAATTGCAGAAGTCACTTGTGCACACTGCAGTCTGGCAATCTTGTGTGCAAGTTCTGGGGAAGGTGTTGCACCAGTTTTGGGTTGGACTATCTGATCAACATTGGTTACTTTCTTGCTTGGTGCATTAGCCTTGCTTGGCTATTGGATTTCTACCAGGATTCTTCTCACTGTCAAGTTCAAGGTGCTCATAGGGTGGCTTCGGCCTATGGTTGGGTGACAATAGTGATATTGTCAATGGTAAAATGAGCACATCCTTTCATATTCTAACAGGTTATGGGCCCACACCTCCTTCATTCATCCTAAATGCTAGAAGTAAACATAGCCATTAGGATATTGAGCTCGCTGAGGAATTGTCTCTAGGGTTACTAGAAGGAGCAGCTTCCAAGACACTGTCTCTAGGGTTACTAGCAGGAGCAGTTGCAGAAACCCTAAATCTTAGATCCAAAACCTTGTGATGGAGCATCTCGCTCAAGGAGAATATATTCCAATGCAACTTAGTTCATCACACCTTTTGGCTCTCTTAGAATATAGAAATGACAAGGTTGAATTTTTGGATCAAGGCATGACCAGCTACCAGTCAACCGAAGACATGAGTGAAAAGATCAGTCTTCTACACTACTCATCACTCACTGGAATGATTGAAGATGGCATGTGGATAATAGATAATGAATCTTCTAGGCACATGGCGGGAGATCAAGCTAGACTCTCAAATATAAATGAGAAGAAGACATCGTACAAGGTAGAGCTTGGAGACAAAAGCACTTACCCAGTTGAAGGATTTGGACAAGCCTCCGTCAAGTTGAAAACATGTAACAGTGTTCACTTAAGCAATGTTTTATATGTACCTAGTTTAGAAAAGAATATTGTATCCATATCTTGCCAAGAATACAAAGGAAACATAATAGCATTCGTAGATGGAAAAGTGTTATCATGGTATAACGACTCCGGCATAGAGAATGCTAGGGTTATTGGAAGTTGTGAAGGAAATATGTATAGACTACTAGAACAAAATGAAGAAGCTCTCATACATGACGAAGTCAATCCCAATGAACTTTGGCATAGAAGGTATGCTCACATTAATTATCAAGAATTACCTTTTCTCAGAAAGATGGTTGAAGGAATACCATAATTACAGTCTACACATGAAGGAATTTGCAAAGGTTGTGCTCTTGGAAAGAATATCAAGAAACCATTTCCAAACAGCAACAATAGATCTAAGGAGATTCTAGATCTAATACACTCAGATGTTTGCGGTCCGATGCTAGTTAGATCTCTAGGAGGATCTCTTTACTACGTAATCTTCATAGACAATTATTCAAGAAAGACTTGGTTGTATCTACTGAAGACAAAAGATGAAGTATTCGACAAGTTTCAAGAATTCAAAGCAGAGATAGGAAACCTCACGACCAAGAAGATCAAGACCTTAAGAACAGACAATGGAGGAGAATAGACATCAAATGAATTCATTGCATTTTGCAAATCGGCAGTGATTAGGAGGGATTTAACAGTTCCTCATAATCCTCAACAAAATGGTGTAGCAGAAAGACATAAGTCTTCACCATATATTGAAGGACATGACTCCATGAGAAGCTTTCTCAGGTAAGAAACCTAATGTGGAAAACCTAAGAATATTTGGATGTCATGTTTACTCTCACATTCCCAAGGATAAAAGGAATAAACTAGAACCCTCGGGAAAGAAGGGGATATTCGTGGGATATAGTGAT
>JASDQU011402742.1:39851-54124 GCA_032191745.1 Picea mariana | reverse complement strand
TTTAAGGCTCTTTAATCAATACAGAGTCTCCACGTCCCATCCTTCTTCTACACAAGTACAATCGATCTTTCGCAAGGGGAGGAGTCAGGTCTGATGTGCCCCTTTTGAAGAAGCTCTTGGATCTATCACCTGATTTAATCATTTTTCATCATTGAGGGATGATAGAGTGGTCCATTAGGTAGAGGTGAATCGGGGGTCAGATCGACTGGATGCTTGACTTGGTAGTGTGTCGGTGCCCTTGTAAGTGAGGAGAAGATGTCTCTGTATTCTTCCATGATCCCATCCACTTGCTTCTGGTGCAAAGAGAGGCTCTGTGTAGAGGCCATAGATGGGGCAACGACCTTCAGCTTAATTTGAGAATGGATCACAAAGAAGACAAACTTCCCAGTCTGTGATAAGACCTTACTGCATTTCTTAGTAGAGATTAAAGAAATAGCAGTATGCGGCACTACCTTTGGTATCCTGTACAATTGTCTACCCAACATAATAATAACACTGCGGGATCTAGACTCATGCACAACATGACACTTCCAAAAATATGTTTTTCCTAAAAGAACATCACAAACTTCAAGGGGAGCAATATCACACAATACCTCATCTTTGAAAGGTTTGATGTTGTAGGGAAGACGACACTGTTGGCTGACACAAAGATCACTTCGTTGGTGAAGCCAGCCGATGGTGTAGGGTTGCGGGTGCAGTGTCGTTGGCAGGTCCAACCACTTGATGATATCTATTGGAATTAGGTTCTTTTGACTCCCACTATCGACAATGAAATGAAGTGGATCCCCCTTTATCCACATCTGTGAGTGAAAGAGGAATTCTCCTTCCTATGGTTCTTCTGGTTCGCTTGGTCAGACTTTGGTGGTAGTGACAGTGGCATTGGGTTCAAAATCGATAATCCTCTTCCCTCCTTCAGGATTTAATTCAAAATCATAATCGATCTATGACTTGGAAGCCTTCAGTTCAACCATGAGTGACTGCTTGGAGCGAAATTCATCGGTGTTGTGCCAACAGATTTTATGGTACTCACACCATTTTACCGTGTCCTTCTTCGTCTTCTCATTGCCATTCTTGTGTTTTGGATTGGACTGGTTGTCCTAAGGGTAGCCATCTTGACTTGGCCCCTTACTGTGTGGGTTGGGGATGCCTTTTCCTTTCTTTGACTGTGAGGGGTTTACAGATCCAAACTCTTGCCTTTTCTACTTAAATTTTTGCTCGATCTTGACTGCGTATCTATAAGTCGTGCCCAATGAGGCGATGTCCAAAACATCCATTTCTATTTGAATGTATCTATGCAAAAAACAATGGTATTTGAGCACCAGATGACGCTCATAGCCTTTGATACCCAATTTGGTGTGCAGGGTATGGAAAATATTGGTGAAATCTAGTACTGTCTAGTCCCTTTCTTGATGTAGGGTGGTCCATCTAGTGTATTGGTCCTGGTAGTTTCCAACAGGGTAGTATTGTTCTTTGATGGCGTCCCAGAAGGAATCCCATGTAGGGGGCACCATAAACATTGTAGATTCATCTACTGTCCTTTTCTCAAAGTAAGTATCCCACCAATCTTTAACATGGGGAACAACCTTGAGGAGTGCAAAAGTGATATTTTCCCTATCGAAAAAATTGTGGACCGAAAAATACCCTTTGAGAAGAGTCAACCATTTATCTACAACATCCGTATCTATCAGTCCTTCAAATAATGGAATATCAAAATTTACATGTACATTGAAGGGGGTTTCATGGCCGCTTGATGAAGATAATTCTCCTGTGGGAAGTCGTCGAAGGATCTACATGAAGTTGTCCATCATTTCGATCCTTTGTCGCGTGAGGCCTTCCTTGAGAAAAATTTTAATAGGATCTTTTGCTCCATCATATTTCTTTTCGTCCCCCATGGGTTGTTGTTAGGATCAACGTGATCGATCTTGCAATGGATCGATTGGTTTGAGTTCCAACTTCTTGTGCCCAGATCTTGTTGAGGACATGCACGAAGAAAAATAAATGAAGCGTAGACCACTCTGATACCAGTGATCCATATTTAGTAGCGGAACGAACTGATTAATAAACGAAATGCAATAAACATAGAGATATGAAGAATAACACATATATCCAAGGAACAATATCTTCTATTGAATAATGAAATAGGCTGAAACTGTAAAATTGCAGAACTTAAAGCACTTGCTCGAATGGTGGTAGTTATCTCTGAGAAGAGATGTGGCTGCTACGTGCATCTATTGAGCATAATGCCTTAAAATGAGGCTCCAGAGGCCTTTTTGATATTACTCATGAATGCCAAAACCCTATACATCCAAAAACCTAACCCTAGAAAGTGAAACACCAAATGTCATGTTGGCTCCTATGGGTAAGTTGGCATCTCAACTTCCTAGGGTCGTAAATTTTTCATACGACCTCCATTTTAGGCGTGTGATAGCCCATTGGAAATGTCTTTCAAAGAAATACACATTTCGCTGTCAAACTATGACTCCATTTACAGTTCAGACAACCCCAGAAATGTAGAACCCACAATTACAAATAAGTACAGAAGAACGTCCTGAATAAAAATGGACAAGAGGAGCTAGTTGGAATAGGTAGGTGGCCACCAATATCCACATGGATCAAGACACCAATCGCTTATGCTGAGCACCAAATTGACAATAAGGTTTGAAAGCACCAACCTACAAGAGACACCAATCCCCTTGACTCAACACCAACTCAGTTCTCCCTATAGGCACCAACCTACAACTGCTAAATTCGTAGGCACCCACCTACAAGAGACACCAATCCCCTTAGTTGAGAACCAAATCAACATGTCCTATAGATACCAATTTTACTGAAAATATCAATCTCCTCAAGCTATTAAAAATACCAGATTATCTATTTCCTTCAAGCCTTCTCATGCACAAGTCTTATGTTTTGTCTTTGCTATCACACTTCACAATATGCATAGCTTCACATTTTCCTTTGTCCTTGCACCTCCCAACCACCCTTAGACAATTTCATTATCTTCCTTTCATTCTCTAATGTCCTCGAACCTTAGAACCTTAGAGCTTCTCTTTACACAATCCATTTCTCCCACTCACTCATACCACATGTTCAAAATAGATTAAGGAAATAATATTTATATCTTCCATGCTTCCATGGATTTGTCCACATAAAAATATGTCTGTGGGTTCGGCTCCAAATATCCTAAAAAAGGGGGCTATCAATAATTGTTTCTATATTCATGTTATAAACCTTGACGCTCAACAATCATCCAATTTATCCTTTTGATTTGATATAAACCATCGACCTTTTCTTATTCTTTGTTTGATACAACACACAAACAGCCTCATTTCTCAACAATCATTGGATCTGATTCCTAATCAATTCTCGGCACAAAAATCCACTTAGTACTCAACAGTTGCCAGATATTCCTCCAAATTAAATTTCCACCATTGATCTCATTCACCACTGGTCGAAGGAATTTATTTGTTTATTTCAAACTTTCATGGCCTCCAAACTACACCCTCAAGTTACACCGCACTTATTTTTCACCTATACTTAGATGCATTTCAAAAAAATTCTCTGTGGGTATAAGGAATTGTTGTTCAAGCTTTTGTGGCCTCTAGAATACACTCTTGCATTCTGTGTGTTAGGGTCCTAACCCACACATAGGTAGAACAATATATTCGGATGTAATAAAGGTCAATATTAATAAGGCCTTTCAATAAAATAGAATAAGTCGAATGCAAGAAGACCTAATAGAACCTTCCGCTTCTAGAAGGATCTTCCTCTAGATGCTTCTTTTGATAGACATATTTAGTATAAATAGGATTCGAGAGTATGAGAACCCTAGCTTGGATATTATTGTAATAGAGCTCTTCTCGACTGGAGGTTTCCCCCTTGAAGAGGCCCGTGAACATTGCTTTCAGAATCAAAGTGCTATTTCTGTTGTTATTCTTATATCATTTCAGTGATGTTGTGGTGATTGTTCTGGTTATATTGTTGTTATTCTGCCATTTCTAGCATTTTATTTCTGTTCTGCATACTTTTTGTATTTGATATATTACACTGCGACACTCATTGAGTCATTTTTCACCTATATTTAGACGCATTTCAAAAAAATCTCCATGGGACTAAGGCATTGGTATTCAAGCTTCCATGACCTCCATAATACAATCTCGTGTTCTGCCTCACTCATTTTTCACCTATACTTAAATTTTTTTTAAGAATTTGGTTGCGGGTCTAAGGAATTTTCATTCAACCTTCCGTATATATCTATGACCCCGTATGTCCGACTGATTCTTCATACTTAGCCAATATTTGACATCTCGACGTGGATTCACTCTCATTTCTTCACATACTCCCAATTCTATGTCGTTTTATTATCTCCACTATGTATTTATGCTTAGTCATTTCTTAATATCTCTTCTATTTATGTTGGAGATGAGGTGGCTTCCACGTGGATGTATTTTTAATGTACTAGATGACATGACATCAATACGCGGCCTGACACATTGTACTACATGTTTCATCTGCAGAGCTGCTTGTTATGGCATTGACGTGGAATCCCTCTGATCTGGCACTCATCTGGTTGGACACATAGCACCGATGAGGTTTCTATCATGGAGGTGATGTGGATGAGATGGCCCACCAAGTATTGGTCTCCAATCCTTTGATCTCATTTGTTGATCTCTGATGATCAAAAATTAGGATTTAACCTGTTCTAGGTCCATATTTTTCACAACAAATATTAACACTTTGCGTAGGGTTCCATAGATAACGTTCACATTAAACTATGTTCTTTCATGTTTTCGTTATAAATCCTTTGTAATCATTTTTCTTTGTGCATACAGATGCTTCCTCTGTCAACCCTTCTTCATGCACATAGGGTAGATATGCAATAACTTGATTTCTTGGTGTTCCTTGATCACATTCAATTGTGTCTCTATTTTTATTTGACATGAATGACAACAAAATTTACAACAAACTCCCCCTTTGTCATTGACAATAACACTTATTTATTTTTGTACTCCTCTACTTCCTGCAATCTCTCATAATTTATGTACATGTGTCTTTCTGCAAATCTCCCCCTTTCTATGGTACTCTACCCCTTTGACATCAACGGAAAATGGATTCCCCCCCCCCTCCTTTTCACTTTACTCTTTATTCTTTGCTCGACGACCAACACCCTTCTCTATTTCTATACTCCCATTGATTGTTTTCTCTTCATGTAGTTCTTTAGTGATTGGATGACATAGGGACAACCCCCAATTTTTTTTTTTTTCGAGATACTCGAATACTTCTCTAGGATGAGGTTTTGTAAAGATATCAACAACCTGTTTCTTTGTGCCAATATATTCCATCCTGACATTTTAGTCTATGAATTTCTCTCTTAAGAAATGATACCTTATTGGAAAGTGCTTTGTCTTTGAATGCATGATAGGATTCTTGGAGATACTTACTACACTATTATTGTCACATAATATTGATATTGGATGATTATACTCCACCTAGATTTCCTTCRGATTTTTTTTCATCTAGAGGACTTGTGTACAACATGTTGTTGCTCAATGTATTTTTCTTCTGTTATGGATAGGAAAATTGATTTTTKCTTCTAGTTTAACTAAGACATTAKATCGTTTCCTAGAAAGAATGATCCACCACTGGTTCTTTTTCTATCATGCACACTACCTACCCAATTTGCATCTGTGTAAGCTATCAGGGTAAAGTATTTTCTTGTGGGATACCATAAACCAAAGTCCAATGTGCCTTTTRGATATYTGAATATTCTTTTTACTGCATACACATATGTTTCCTTTGGTGCATCTTGAAACCTTCCAACTAACCCTACTTCATGTATAATGTATGGTATTGAATTTGTTCCATACAGGAGGTTGCTTATCATTGATTTGTACAAGAATTGATTTTATTCCTTTGATTCATCTTCTTTACTTAGCTTACAACTAGTGACCATGGGTGTGTTGATAGGTTTACAGTCTTCCATTTCAAACTTCTTCAACACCTATTTGATATATTTAGTCTAAGAAATGAATATTCCTTTTCTGGTTTGAGTAATATGTAGCCCTAGAAAGAATAACAATTCTCTAAGCATGGACATCTCAAATTATTTTTTCATTTCTTTTGCAAAATTTTGGCTCATTCTATCATCATTACTTCCAAAAATGATATCATCCACATAAACTACAATGATTACAATTTATGCAATGTCTATTTTGATGTAAAGATTATTATTTGTTATTCCTCTTTTGAAACCTTTTTGTTGCAAGTACTTTTCAAGTCTTGAATACCATGCTCTAATATCTTTCTTTAATCCATAAAGTGTTTTATTTGGTCTGCAAACATAGTTTGATCCATCAAATAATGGAACTTGTTTTGTGGGAAGGCCTTCTTCTGTATACATTTGTGTTTTAGGGATTCACCTTCCAGTGGTTAGACTGTTTCTAAAGGACCCTACCCTAACTCCAATTGTTGTCACACTTACTTATACTAAGAGGGGGTTGAATTAGTATAATCCTATTTTTTCTTTTCTTACAATCTTTACCATTTTTTTTTACTTCACTAATTATAATCAATTAATGATAAATATACATACAAACATATAATCCATAGTACATTGATATTTAACATGGAAACCAAAATGGAAGAAAACCACAAAAACATTTCTGAATAAAATATTGTAGGCACCAACCTACTATTACAATGCTTGCAAGCACCAACTTGAAGGAGACACCAATATATTCTCCTGAGAACCAACTCAACAATAAGGTTTGTGAGCACCAACCTATAAGAGACATCAATCCCCTTGACTGAGTACCAAATCAGTTCCCCTCTAGGCACCAAACTACAACTGCTAAATTCGCAGGCCCCACCTAGCACCCACCTATAGGAGACACCAATCCCATTAGTTGATCACCGACTCAGCACCACCTGTAGATACCAATTTTATTGGAAATACAAATCTCCTCAAGTTGTTAACAATACCAGATTATCTCTTTCCTTCAAGCCTTCTCCTACACAAGTTTGATGTTCTTTCTTTGTTGTCACATTTCACAATCTACATAGCTTCACAAGTTCCTTTGTCCTTTCACCCGTCAGGCACCCTTAGACAATTTCATTATCTTCCTTTCATTCTCTGACATCCTCATACCTCATAACCTTATAGATTCTCTTCACACAATCNGTAGATACCAATTTTATTAGAAATACAAATCTCCTCAAGTTGTTAACAATACCAGATTATCTCTTTCCTTCAAGCCTTCTCCTACACAAGTTTGATGTTCTTTCTTTGTTGTCACATTTCACAATCTACATAGCTTCACAAGTTCCTTTGTCCTTTCACCCGTCAGGAACCCTTAGACAATTTCATTATCTTCCTTTCATTCTCTGACATCCTCATACCTCATAACCTTATAGATTCTCTTCACACAATCCACTTCTCCCACTCACTCATACCACATCTTCAAAATAGATTCGAGCAATGATATTTATATCATCCATACTTCCATGGATTTTTCCACATAAAAATATGTCCATGGGGTTGAATCCAAATCTCCTCAAAACCATGGATATCAATAATCATTTATCTATTCATGTTACAAACCTTGACACTCAACATCTGTCCAATTTGTTGGAATTTTAAATTTTCTAGTTACACAATTACAATTACTTAATTCAATAGAAACTGTAGTAGGATCACTGAAACATAGACAATCAAAGATACGATATAACATAAATATTATCTTGGGAAACCCTAGTCGGGGAGAAAACAAAGCAACCAAAATCCTCAATATAAATTCCTTCAACCAATACAATATAACATAAATATTATCCTGGGAAACCCTAGTCAGGGAGAAAAAAAAACAACCAAAATCCTCAATATAAATTCCTTCAACCAATACAATGATGCGCTATAGCTCTCCAAGAAAGACCAAAGACCAAAACACTAAAATAACCAGTCTCCAAGACTTGTGCGCTAGACCTTCTTATGCGCTCCAAGATGCACAAGAGAAGTGTGAGGGAATAAAACTCTTTTTGAAGATCGTTTATCTTGTGTGGAACAACTGTATTCACCTTGGAGGGGGTCGATCTGAACTCCCATAGATTCCAAGCCTTGTAACATGTTAGAAATACAATGAAACCATATCAGATTTGTTGTGTTAGTTTACTGTTGTAGTGTTTTGATGGGTATGTTGCTATTTTGTAATCCTTGCTTCTCTTGTTAAATGCAATAAATTGTTTTTGGCATCAAACTTTTGTGTATCTACTGAAAATCACATTGAGAACACCAACTATAAAACACACAAAAATAATAACAACAATAAGGTGTTTTACAGTGGGAAAGTGGGTATGTTGACAAAATGTTTGAAGAAATACATGAGTCAAATAATCACTAAAATGTAACAATAGTCAGAAGAAATCCACATCAATAGTAATATGAAGGTTTCTACAGTGGAATAAGGGCATGCTGTCAAGTGTTTGGCAAAATCACTAAACCATAAATACACTATAAACTTTCCAACAGCTAGAAAGAAGGGGTTTACAATGAGACATCAAATTGTTTGACAAAACACCTGACCCAAATCAACACTAAAACCATCAAAATTAAAGCATCAAACATATCAACAATTAATAAGGGGATCTTATAGATTGTTGTGAAAGTGTTTGACAAAATTTATGAATCAAGTGTACACTAAAAACACATCAACAACTTGTTAGAATTTTAAATTTTCTAGTTATACAATTACAATTATTTAATCCAAAAGATTATCCCGGGAAACCCTCGTGGGAGAGAAAACCCAGCAACCAAAATCCTCCATATAGATTCCTTCAACCAATAAAATGATGCGCTATAGCTTTCCAAGAAAGACCAAGACTAAAACACCAAAAGAACCAGTCTCCAAGACTTGTGAACTATACCTTCTTATGTGCTCCAAGATGCACAAGAGAAGTGTGTGAGTGTGTTTCCAAATGAGAGGAACCTATCCTCTATTTACACACAACAATGTATCTTGACCTAACTAACCCATAAAATAGGGCCGACTAGCCACAATGGGGATTTTTACAATTATAAGGAAAATACCATTAATATAATAATTTATGTTGAGCCAACTTGTACAATATAATTATAATAACATTTTTAAAGGTTTGAATAAAACAAATATACAGGAATATCTTCCGTAGTTACACCAAAAATATTAACACAATTTATCCTTGATTTGATTTTGATCGTCAATATTTTATTATTCTCCATTTGATACAACACACAAATGGCCTCATTTCTCAACAATCATTGGATCTGATCCCTAATCAATTCTCATCTGTTAATCTCTTCTTGGCACAATATTCCACTCACTACTGAGTAGTCATTGGATCTTCCTCCGAATTAAATGTCCACCATTGATCTCATTCACCGCAGGTTTAAGGAATTTCTTTTCTTTATTTCAAACTTTCACGGCCTCCAAACTACACCCTCAAGTTCCACCACACTTATTTTGCACCTATACTTAGACGCATTTCCTAAAATTTCTTCGTGGATCTAAGGAATTGGTGTTCAAGCTTCTGTGACCTACAGAATACACTCTCACATTCGTCGACACTCATGTTGCACCTATACTTAAACACATTTCCAAAAATTTCTTTGTGGGACTAAGGCATTGGTATTCAAGCTTCTGCAGCCTCCAGAATACACTCCTGCATTCCTCCGCACTCATTTTGCACCTAGACTTAAAAAAAAATTAAGCATTTTATTGTGGGTCCAAGGAATTTTCATTCAACCTTTCGTCTACATATATGACCCTGTTTATCTGACCGATTATTCATACTTACCTAATTTTTTACATCTCAACACAGATTCACATTCATTTCTTCACATACTCTTGATTCTCCGTCGCTTCATTATCTGTGCTATGTATTGATACTTAGTCATTTCTTGATATATCTTGTGTTGATGTTGCAGATGAGGTGGCTTCCATGTGGATGTATTTTCCATGTACTAGATGGCATGGCATCATTACATGTCTTGACACATGGTACTGCACATGGCATCTATAGAGATTCTTTTTATGGAACTGACATGTAATCCATAAGATGTGGCACTCATCTGACTGGAAATGTAGTGTTGTTGAGGTTTCTATCATGGCACTGACATGACTAAGTTGGTCCAACAGGTATGGGGCTCCAATCCTTTTATCTTAGCCATTGATCTTCGATGATCAATGGTCAAGATTTCACCTGTTCTAGGTCCATATTTTTCACGACAAAAGTTAGCACTTTGCATAAGGTTCCATAGCTCATGTTCACATTCAAACTATGTCATTTCACATTTTCCTTATAAATCCTTTGTAACCATTTTTATTTGTGCATGTGGGATTTGGATTTTTATCTCAATATGGTTAACTAGACCCAATATCTCCTTTACCAGACTCAATACATGTCTAGGATTCCTCTACGCTCTCTTACTGTGATCACTCATCGATGCAATCACAAAACTTCTTCGTCTAGAATCATTCTCCTTCGACTCCCATTCATATTTCTCTCATTCGTGTAGAGATATTGCACAATATTCTTGCAGCTCTTAAATTCTCTACTTTCTCCTTCCTATGTTTAGACCAATTATCTTCCTTTGTTTGTCTTTATTTGGATTATGGACGCTTTCTCGATCTCCTCTTTGGCTACAACAGTCTGGATGCTTCCTATGTCATCTCGTCTTCATGTACACATGGTATATATGCAATAACTCAATTTCTTGTTGTTCCTCGATCACATCCAGGTGCATTGTTATTCTTCTTTGACATCAATTACAACATAATTTCCAAAATGAATTGAGTTTCCTACCTGACAATGAGATCATCCAAAACTATTTGGATGTATAGGATCACAATAATGATTTCAAATATGGCACCTTTTTTATTTTTTTGGATTTCATGTAGGTGAGTGAATATAGGGGTATAATCTTCCTACCAAGGAGGCATATTGTTGAGTTTATCTCAACATGGTATCGATACTTAACTTGATCCTCATGCGAGTAAGTGAATAGAGGGGTATAAGATTCCCACCAAGAGACCATATTTTTAAGTTTATATCAACTTGGTATTAACACTTAATTTTATTCTCATATAAGGCTAACCAGTGTTCCATTCATATAGTATTTGAAATATATTACCATATAATGTTTTACATTATCCAAGGGTCTTTTATAACATCAAAGTAAGTGATCGATGGATATGGTTAATGGTACTAACTCAAATTCAATCATCATTACTAATATATGCACTAGTAGCTTAGTCCTGAAGGTGTGACAAGGGAACAAACATTGAGACCCTTGACTTCATGCTAACTCCCAATCACTTTGAGAGGATCCTAAACTGGTGAGATGAGCAGACGCTAGAAATGGAAATGAGCCAAGGAAAAACATAGTTTTTGGGTACCTTAGCAATGTGAACGAAAAATTAGAATATTTCATTTGCCAACATCATAAAGGAGGATTCCATAGTTTCTTTAGGCAAGAATTTATGGACTGATAATAAGGACAAAAAGGAAACATAATCATTTGAGTCTAGCAACTTAGTAGGAAGATAAAGAGTGGATCCAATTATAGTAGGTAGTAGAGAATTTGATCCCAGGACCAAAATGACTCTATCGATCCCACCTCCTACAATAGATGGCCCTAGGAGAAAAATAATATACAATACCAGCAATTTATCCTATGCAAAGACATCCACCATCAAAGTGGAAATCAATTCTTCACTATAAAAAATAAAGCATATACAACCATCACTAGGATAGTTGCAACATTCCATTGAATAGAAGATCACATGGAATAAGGGAAAAATAAACCAAGTACTTTAGAATCTCCTCTTGGATCTATGGAACCTTAAGGATTGCTACAAACCCCTATACACTATTCCATTATTTTCACTATCATGCTAATCCTAAAAACAATAGAAAAATCTAAATTAGACGACTTCAGAAAAGAGATGGAAGGAATAGAACCTAGCAAGGTGATGGATTTTCTCATGGACACTTACTATATCAACATATCACAAGAGAAGAACCCACTATATGAGACATGTGTGGAAACAACTATTTAGGAAGTGTAGGTACAAATTTAGACTCCATTGATGTAGTGTATAACATTAAGGTCATCCAAGCCACATGTAAACCCCGTAGATAAGTATTTTGTAGTGGAAAAGGAAATGAATGAATAAAAATACAAAAGTTAGGTTGATCCACAATAAAGGATGAGGTTGGTTAAGAATTCTTGATTGATGAATATCTATGAACTCATTAGAGAACTTTTCATTCCCTTGAGAAGTTTGGAAAATTTAGTTATGGATCCAGTAATCCCTCAGCCCATGCCTGATGGAGTTTACAATCCAACTGCAATATTATAGGGAATATATTTATGATTCATGTTTTATTTCATTTTTGGAAAAAAATAATCTACAATAAAATTGGTGGGCCATGCTAGGGGAAATATAAAGCTTCTTGAGATCCCACCACAGGTGTACTTGAATGTGGAGTCTAGAGAATGAGACCATTTTTGGACCCAACGCATGGTAGATCTACAAAATCTAGGATTGATTGACTTGGTGGTACTTGTGGTGAATTTAGGTGGGGATTTATTCTTCAAAATAGGAAATAGTTACCAATAACTAGAATGTTTTTAGGCCTAGAATATGTAATTTAAGGATAAATTAGACAAGTAGAATGTTGAAAGTGATTATGCATGGATGGTGTATGAAAAGGCATAAAGAAAATAAAATTAGTGGAAAGAAAGAAGACTAAGTTTCATTAAGTAAATAACAATTGATAAAATAGTTTACAATTCCTAGGGAAGGGATGCTTTAGTACACGAGGAGTCTACCTAGGTGCAGAAAGCATTAACTATTTATTTTGATGATGTGTTATCCTACCTACTAGAAGATTTTTCAATATTGATAGACCTTGAAATATAGTCACCAAGGTAACCATGATACTTTGTAAAGTAATGGAGATAAGAAAGGGGCTACTCACTCCAAAGTTCATAGGGTAAGCTAGTAGAAGGGAAGCAACAAAATGAGAAGGGAAATCCATTATCACAGTTGAAGTTGAGGAAAAAGGAAGAAGGAAAAGAATGGCATTGTTTGTAACTCTTGATATCATATATGACAACGCCTAAGTTGAGTGTCGGATAGACAATGTATCAAGAGTTGGACATTTTGGGAGAAATTCTAGAATTATAAGGATATTGTAGTAAGACCAAAGAATAAAATTCATGACCAATTAGAGTCTAATATAACATTAAGAGAATGAAAACTTATACAAAAAGTATATAACCATCAATAGTATAGAAAATATGGATGAAGCAAGAAAAATTATGTTGAAACATTATGTTCTTGAAGATCAAAAAATTTACCTATGGAACCTAACCAAAGATATTTCTCAATGAGATCAAGAGTAGTTCATATTCATGCAATATATGAAAATGAAATATGATTCCAAGGTCAAAGCATGCATTGTAAATTCCCTAACATAGAAAAAATCTGTATAGGATTCTACCATTGATTTCATCCAACAACTTCATAATTCCATAAAAAATCTAAGTTTTGGTGTTCCAATTTTCCTCCTTGCTCGGAAGCAAAGTAGTTAAGAAGATCCAAAAGTCAAAGTCTATTTTTGAAGAATAAGTGATGTAACCAACTCAAGATGAGCTAGGTAGAGTGGTCAAGGGCTGTTGTGGCCATGTTTTTACTAAGGTGCAAAAGTGCAGATCCTATTTTGATAGAGCTAGATGATCCACAAAAAGCCTTGATCCACAGAAGACTAAGTATGAGGTTAGAGAGCCAAGGAATGAGTCTATCCATAGAATCGCCAACATATAAGCCTCTACATATTTAGATTAAAGGTGCAAATCCCTTTTATACTAGGGGATTACAACTACCAATTTAATTCATCTAGATATTTATATAACCATCTTAGTTAGGATATATTTAAAGGTTTGATTGTTATTGTAAAAAAAATTCTTCTTTTGGTTAAAACACACTACTTTTGTCCTATATATTTTGTTGTTATTGTCTCCTGTAATCTATCATGATTATGAGAGCAATCAGATCTAGTAAATTGTAAGTATAAGACATATATGTAATCCATTTTCTTGAGTAATATAATGGATTTAAATGAATGCTCTCTATATGTTTTCAATAGTTTTTATGTTACATTCATGATGTCTTCATTCTTGTACTCATTATACATGAATTGTTTCCTTATTTCTTAAATGGATATGATTTATGACT
>JASDQU011402742.1:23083-39831 GCA_032191745.1 Picea mariana | reverse complement strand
AGTAATATAATGGATTTAAATGAATGCTCTCTATATGTTTTCAATAGTTTTTATGTTACATTCATGATGTCTTCATTCTTGTACTCATTATACATGAATTGTTTCCTTATTTCTTAAATGGATATGATTTATGACTAACTAATGCAATTCCCATGTGATTCATTTCCTAATGAAATTTTCACATCCTTTCTTTGGATGTTTTAAAATTTCAACGTTATAGACTAGACTAAGCCTTCATTAAACACCTTTTATATATCCTAGGTCTCAAGAGGATCCAATATAATGTACCAAAATATGCATGATGTCATGCTAACTTTTACCCATGTCCATAAGAATTTACAACTTCATCCTAGAACTTAATAAAAACGGTTTTGAAAAGAGATAAGACTCTACAGTGAGGCATTTAGGGGGTTCAAAACTATAAGAGAGAACAAGAGGGGGGATAGGAAGAAGGGCTATTAAAAGTTCTTCTAAGTCTCAAAGTGAAAAAAGGGATTAGGTCAATGTGATAATTTTAGCAAAATTTTAATTGAACCAAAATAATTGTCAATAATTGTCAATAAGTGGTCATAAGATAATTGTGTAGACATGGAATAATAAGATATTAATACTTCATTGATAAAAAAATAAAGGTTACACCATAGAAATATGTGCAATATTATAAATGAGAAATTTTATTTGAAACACAAGTTAGAGAAACTAGTAGAAGAAGCTTATCATCCATACCCAATATTTGTTATGCTTAAGTTGGAGCATTTTGACTTTACCAATTTATTCATGAAGAAAAAACTCAAACGAAATTTCTTGTTGTAAATAGTCATACCTAGAGAGAGAACAAAAGTGTTCAATGATGCAATAAAAAATGCCTTTCATATCATAGCCTTTCATATCATATTCTACAATTCACGATGATGCAATTGATACATCATTATCAAAAGGGTTGTAGGTTGATGAAGATGATAATACAACTTTGATACTTTAGAGAAACTAAAGAACATAGGTGAGAAAATATAATAAATAATACAACTTTGATACTTTAGAGAAACTAAAGAAGATAAGAGGTAAGAAAAATATGATAAAGAACCTAATGATCCTAATGAATTATGAATTTCTATACCAAAATAATATGACAATAATAATATCCATAAAAACAAAAATTTAAACAAATTAGATCAACCATGTTACCACTAGAGAGGAAAAGAAGGTACAAGAGAAATTAGAAGCTATAATGATGTTGGATAGTTGGTTGTCATTAATGTCAACAAGTAGTGTTTGTCATTGATGTCAACATATGTAACAAGTGTATATGAATAAGTCTCCAAAGTGGTCCCCTTATGGTGTAGCTCTAAGCATTTCCCTCATGGGAAGATGCTTTGAAGAAGTCTACAAGAAAACCATAGGTGTGGTCATGAATGCAATTTTTTTTTTAGGAATAAAGACATGAAGGATAGCATAAATTTAGGTACCAAACTCATAGATGGATAGTCCTTGTCATGTTTTTTCCAATGGTAGGTGGAACATCATGTAGTTCCTCAGGGTTGAGGAGTTATGAGGTCATAAATTTGGAAGCCCCAAAGATGGGTTAAGAAGCCCCTAAACGGTTACAGGTCATTAATGAAAGGGTAAAGTGGTTGTAACAAGAAAGTTCAAGAAGCCCTAAAGTTAAAGAAAGAGGTTACTTAGAAAATGTATATATACACCTCAAGAAGTCCCTCATAAGTACATTCACACACACTCTATTGAATATATTATATGTGAGTAAGTGATCTATTAGTGATTTTGCGATGTAGAAATCTGAGTTAGTGAAGGAGAGAGACAAAGAGATTTTTGGGATTGCAAGTGTGCAGAGGTTTCTATGAAGAAACCCTATTTTGGCTTACCCCTATGGGTCAAACTACTAGCATCCCATGAGGCACCCCCACAGGTTGTCTAATTCTTTTCATACGAGGCCTTGCAAGGACAAGGCATAGTTAAGGAATGATGCTTGTACCAAGTTGTTGATGCCAAAGTTGGTCTATTTGTTGGAGATTTGAAGCACCAGGTCAGTTACAGGTTCTAAGGCATTTTTATATGCATGATTTGATTTATATATCTTGGTGATATGGTACATGGTTTATGGATGTTGACACATGCTTGAGATACATGGTTTGAGGTACATATTTGTTACATGTTGATTATGTGATGGTCATGCCTTTGGTAGCTTTTTGAGGAATTGGTATATGTTTGAGGCACTTCTTGATGAGGTTATGGTAGATGTTTTAGGTACATGCATTGGATGTTGTGTTACATTCATGTGGCATGTCTTGGTGATGTTGGTACATGTTGAGGTACATCTTAGTGATGTTATGTATTGATTAGAGGAATATATTGGCTATATTGGTATCTTGGTATCTTTTCTATCTTCGTGACACTTCATTGATGATATCTTATGGTACATGGTGTATTCCATGATTGAAACATATCATGACTGTTATGGTATATGGTGGATGCATGAGATGGTTCATATTTGATACATGGTTGACGCACATGGTATGGAACAGGTTGATGTACAACGTTGATGCATGGTATGGTACATATTGATGTACATGATTGATGGTTGATGTACATGGTTTGGTGATAGTTTTGGTATCCATGTGAGTGGATCTGGTTACAATTGGTTGATGATGGTATATCAATGACATAGTGACAGTGATTAGTTGATGTGATCGAGTGACAATAATTGGTTGATGTGGCAATTTAAATGGTTGATCACCAATTATAGGTTGATGTGACAATGAGAGTGATAGTTTGGTTGATGTGAAAATGGCAGTGACAGGTTGGTTGATGTGACAATGGCATTGGCAGTGACAATATCAGTGGTAGTTACAATGAGTCTACACTTATATTTCAGGGTGACATGACAGGGCAAGGAAAAGGGGTTGTATCCTCCTTCCGATTGGTGTCGAAGTACTCAAGGAGTTGGTGCTTCCTTTAGGTCGGTGCCCATAAATCAATGGGTTGTATCCTTCATCTAGTTGGTTCCAGATAATTTATGGAGTTGGTGCTTCCTTCAGGTTGGTGCCTATAAATCAAGGGGTCAGAGCCTCCTTCCAGTTGGTGCCGAAGAAATCAGGGATTTGGTGTTTCCTTCAAGTTGGTTCCTGTAAATCAAGGGGTTGGTGCATCCTTCTAGTTGGTTCTAGAGAATTTGGAAGTTGGTGATTCCTATGAATGCATTCTTGATATATATAAGAAATCATTTTGTGTTTTTCTCTCATTTGGGTTTCCACATAAATTCTGGTGTACTGTGTATTTGATGCAGCATTGTTTAATTGTATTTCTTATGGTTATATGCTCATGATATATTGAATGCAATCATAAATGATATAATGTTGATAAATTTGAAGATTATATATTGTTATTGAAAGTGGTAAAAAGTGCACATATTGATTCACCCCCCTCTCCTCTCATTATTCCAACAGTTGGTATCAAAGTGGGTCCTTCAAGAAATCAGTTTAACCATTGGAAGGTAGATCATGGATGTCATGGATAATGGATACATAGATAATGGAATATCCTGGTTTGATGGTAATATTGGTTTGAAGTATGAGATGTGGAACAGAAAGATGAAAGTATTTTTATAGGCACAAGGGTGTGGTGTTTGGCACTCAGTTGTTACATGATACACTGGTTCAAAGAAACCGAAGACTGTAGCCAAGAAGGAATTAAAAAGAAACAACAAAATGACAATGGATTTCATCTTGGAAGGATTATGTGATTCAGTAAAAGATAAAGTGGGACAATGCTCATCAGCCAAAGAACTTTGCGATAATCTACGTAATCTATACTTTATCGAATCCCATTCTACCATAGAGCCAGAACATGCCAATTAGAATAAAGAAGATGTTGAGTTATAATGGGAAGAAAGAAGCTCATCGGATCAAACAAATTCAGGAGAAGAATATTATGAGAGACACATAACCAGTGATTTATACAAGTTGGTCAAAGAAAGATATAAAAACAAGTCACTCGAGGAATAATTGATCAAGATAAAAAGGAGGTATCAAAATCTTAGCTCTGAAGAAGTCCAACAGATGATTACAAACCTAAAAGTCCAAGTAGAAGAATCCAAAAGGATTGATCAAGCATGAAAACGTCGGTTGGAAGAAAATAATTTTTTGGAAGCACAAATAGTAGCATAAAGAAAGGAAGAAGAGAACAAAGAAACTATTTTGACTAGCCATCTCAAGGAAATATATAAGGACTTAAATAAACTTGAAGCAAAATTCAATCAATAGGAAAGAATACTTGAAGAAGAAATTGTCTCCTTGAAGACCCAACTTGAAGAAGCAAAGAGAAAGGAAGAAGTCATGAAGATCCAGATGATGAATAAAGAAGAATAATGTGAGAATCTTGAAGAAGAAGTTGTTACATTAAGATTTAAAGTTTTCAAGCTCAACAAGAAGACTAAAGAGAGAGAAATCTCCACATCATCAGTAAAAAAGTTGAAGAGAAATGTTACAAGTTTATAGAAATAAAGGATGAAGAGAATACTAAGAGTTATGAAAAAGCCATCAAAGGCCCTACTAAGAAGGAATAATGTGAGCCCTCAAAGAAGAAAATTCCAGAAATGAAGAAATATCAAGAATAATATTGCAGAAGAGATGGATATCAAAGAAGACCCTCCACTTTAAGGTATCAAAGAAGATTCAATCATTGTGAAGGAAACAACAAAAGAGAAGATTGCGATCAACCAAGGCATGAATTCATAAGGACAACATCACAAAGAATATCATTCACTCCTAGGTATCAAAGTTTCTTTTATGGTCATTGTTTTATTTGTACTAACTTTGGACATAAAGTTGTAGATTGTAGAGATTATGGATGAAGTAGTCAAGAAAGAAATGCATATGTGACTCCATATAATATTGAATGTTACAAACGCCATAAATATGTACATATAGCTCGCGATTGTAGAAGAGTAATGGATACTTATATGAAAGAGAACATTGATGCAAGATATAAGAAGGTTTGAAAAATAAAACAAGAACAAGTAAAGGAATGAATGAAGGACACCCAGAAGTCATACTCTCGGGATTGGAAATAGTATGACATTAGGAGAAATCTACAGGAAGAAAGGAAGATGTCAGATACAAGAAGGTTTGGAGAAGAAATTAAAAACATGAATAACAAGTGAATGAATACCAGGTCCTAGAGATCATACTCATAGGATTTGCAGTAGTGCGAGATCATGATGAATACATAGGAAAAGAGGAATAGGTTAGAATTCAGAAAGAGGATGATGATGAATCCACAAATGAAGAGGAATATTACTTTGCATCAGAGTGGGTATTTTTCTGAGCCATCCAACTTGGATACTCCCAGTAAATATGAGTGTTGAAGAGGGGGAGTCTAAACAATGACTCTACAGATCAGAGAACTATCTTTCAGGTAGTCTGAAGTATTTACAACTTTTGGACAGGAAGTTTTAGAGTGGAAGAGATTCATTGTATAGAGGATTCCAGGCATGCATTCAAATAGGGACATATTCAATACAGATTGTTACAGACATGTAGATTCTAATTTTCAAAATTGAGAAGACAACTTGAGAATTTGGAATATGTTGTAATCAACAGATGGGTTAACATTGTATGCAGTTGAGTAGCAGAGTCATGAGTAGTTTATGACATATGGACAAAGATGGATTCATGAGATATTTGACAGGTATAAACATATACATGATAGTGGATGAAAGCATATTAACAATTGGAATCAATGGAATCAGTGGAATCGGGAAGGCAAGCAGTAAAAGGCACATCAAAAGCCATATCGTTAGAATAAGGTATGGTCATTGATGTGAACTTGAAAAGTCATGAAGACTTAAAGTAAATTAACTTTGAATGCTTTTTATATATGTCATTGAATTACAAGAGGAAGCACCAATGGACAAAGAACACCAGAAGAAAGGAAAGAAAGAATATACATGAAATCCCACATTGATATACATGAGATCTTGCATAAAAGCCAAGGAAGAGAAATTGTCAGAGAAAGAGATCAGAAGAATGATAATAGGTGGAACACATGACGTCATAGAAATATTGTTCAATGAAAGTATATTGATAGGGGGAGTTACCCTTTTACACATGATGTCAAGGGAGGAGAAAGAGAAAGATCAGAAAAGAAAGACTAGAAGCATGAAGACAAGGGAGAAGCCCCAAAGGAACATACCCTTTTCCATTGATGTCAAAGGGGGATAGAAACATAAGGAGAGAAACATCGGTCACAAGTGGAGTATGAGTGTTTCTATCAATTCCAAAGGGGGGTATTGTTGGATAGTTGTTTTTGATTAATGTTGTTGGACAGTTGGTTGTAATTGATGCCAACAAGTAGTGGTTGTCATTGATGTCAAAAGATGTGATGGGTGTATTTGGAGAAGTCTCTAAAGTGGTCCCCTTATGGTGAAAATCTAAGAATGGGCCTCACGAGAAGATTCTTTGAAGAAGTCTACAAGAGATCCATAGGTGTGGTCATGAAGCCCAAATTTGTTTGAGAAATAAGGACATGAAGGAGAGTGTAAATGAAGGTAACACACTCATAGATGGATAGTCCTTGTCGTGTCATTTCCAATGGTAGGTGGAACGTCACATTTGAGGATTTATGAGGTCATGAAGTTGGAAGCCCCAAAGATGAGTTAAGAAGCCCCTAAATGGTTACAAGCCATTAATGAAAGGGTAAAGTTGTTGTAATAAGAAAGTTCAAGAATCTCTAAAGTTGAGGAAAGAGGTTACTTAGAAAAAGTGTATATACACCTCAAGAAGTCTCTCATAAGTACATTCACACACACTCTATTGAATATTTTCTATGTGAGTAAGTGATCTATTAGTGAGTTTGTGATGGAGAAATATGAGATAGTGAAGCAGAGTGAAGGCAAGAGTTTTGAGATTGCAGGTGTGCATAGGTTTCTCTGAAGAAACCCTAGTTTGGCTGACCCCTGCGGGTCAGACTACTAGTGTCCCATGAGACACCCCTACAGATTTCCTAATTTCTGTCACACGAGGTCCCGTGTGACAACTGGTCTTGGTCCCATGAGGAAAAGACCAAGTTAAGGAAATATTCTTGTACCAGGTTGTTGATGCCCAGGTTGGTCTGTTTGTCTGCAATCTGAAGCACCGGGTCAACTACAAGTTCTGAGGTATATTTATATGGATAATTTGATTGATATATATTGGTGATATGGTACATAGTTTATGGATGTTGGCACATGATTTTGAGATGTTGGCACATGATTTTGATACATGGTTTGAGGTGCATCTTTGTTACATGTTGATGATGTGATGGTCATTCCTTTGGTATCTTTTTTAGGCATTGGTATATATTTGAGGCACTTCTTGATGAGTTTATCGTAGATGTTTGAGGTACATGCATTGGATTTTGTGGTACATGCATGAGGCATGTCTTGGTGATGTTGGTACATGTTGAGGTACATATTAGTGATGTTATGATACATTGATTAGAGAAATATCTTGGCTATATTGGTATCTTGGCTATCTTGGTGACACATCATTGATTTTATCTTATGGTACATGGTGTATGACATGATTAAAACATATCATGAGTAATATGGTATATGGTTGATGCATGATATGGTTCAGATTTGATACATATTTGATGTACATGGTATGGTACAGGTTGATGTACACGATTGATGCATGGTATGGTACAAATTGATGTACATGGTTGATGCACATGATTGATGGTTGATGTATATGGTTTGGTGATGGTTTTGGCATCCATGTGAGTGGATATGGTTATAGTTGGTTGATGATGGTATATTAGTGATAGAGTGACACTGATTGGTTGATGTGACAGACTGGAAATCATAGGTTGATGTGGTAGGTTGGATGGCTGATTATCGATTACAGGTTGATGTGACAGTGACAATGAAAGTGGAAGGTTGGTTGATGTGACAGTGGCAATGATAGGTTGGTGGATGTGACAATGACAATGATAGGTTAGTTGATGTATTGGTGACATTGGCAACAACAATATTAGTGGTAGTGATAGTGATTATACACTTGTATTTTAGGGAAGTAGGACATGACAAGAAAATGGGGTTGTAGCCTCCTTTCAGTTGGTTCCGGAGAACTTAGGGAGTTGGTGCTCCCTTCAGGTTGGTGCCTGTAAATCATGGGGTTGTGACCTCCTTCCGGTTGGTGTCGAATAAATCAGGGATTTGGTGCTTCCTTCAGGTTGGTTCATGTAAATCAGGGGGTCATAGTCTCCTTCTAGTTGGTGTCAGAGAACTCAAGAAGTTGGTGCTTCCTTCAGGTTGGTGCCTGTAAATCAGGGGGTTGGTGCCTGTAAATCAGGGGGTTGGTGCCTCCTTCTAGTTGGTGCTAGAGAATTTGGATATTGGTGTTTCCTATGAATGTATTCTTGATATATATAATAATGTATTATGTGATTTTCTCCCATTTTGGTTTCCACATAAATTCTGGTGTACCGTGTATCTGATGTGACATTGTTGAATTATATTGCTTATGGTTATATGCTCATGATATATTGAATGCAATCATAAATGATATAATGTTGATAAAGTTGGATATTATATATTGTGATTGAAAGTGATAAAAAGTGATCATACTGATTCACCCCCCCCCCCTCTCATTATTCCAACAAATGATGCAACCATGTATAGCATGGATCTAGAACTAAGAAATGGAAAAGTGAGAAAGAGTGATATTGAAAAGCCTAATTAGAAAATAATCAAAGGGAAAAAAAACATTAGACACTTGGGATAGTGAAAGAAAACCATTGAAGATTAAAAATAAGAAAACGTCTAGGAAATCCAATGAAGATACAAAAGTCACTCTAGTGAAGATATCAAGAAAATATTTCAAGTATAGCAGGGAGAATGAGGAAGAAAGTACATAGTGGTAGAAACTTGAGTAGTAATAATTATATAATGAATAATATAAACAAAATCATAAGAATATATCAAAAGAAACAAAAATGGTTCTCTACACCAAAAAATTGATAAATGCGGAGGAATAATTCAAGAACACAAAAGACAATGGAATTGGGATAAACATGAAAACATAAGAAAGGAAACAAGAGAAAAAATAGGTAAAATAATTGGAAAAAGAAATATGAAAGCACTCCAATTGGATGAAAAATCAAGAAATAATTCAACAAATACAAATAAGAAAGATAAATACATGAAGAAGATGAATAAATATGGGAGAAACAATGAAAATATAAGGAAGAAGAGAGCATATGAACAAATGAAAATATCCATAAGACCGTTGGAATATTGAGAGGGGGGGTGAATCAGTATGAGCACAATTAGTACTTTTAATCACAATATAAAACCTCCAATAAACATTACGAGCATTCAAAATATCATCAACACCATAAACATCACATAAACAATATACACTAGAATTTTACGTCGAAGCCCAATGCAGGAGAAAACCACTAAATGCTTTTCTTATTTATCAAAGAGTACATTCATTGGAAGCACCAAATTCCTATTTCTCCAACTACAACTGCAAGGAGGCTCCAACCTTCTATTTATAGGATGCAACTTGAAGGAAGCTCCAACTCCTTAATATATCAGGCTCCAACCGGAAGGAGGCTGCAACCCCCTTTCCTTTCCTCGTCCAACCGCCCTGAAATATAAATGTAGACCAATCTATCACTACCTATGTCACCGATAACCTTTTTTTTTTTTTTTTGTCTCTAATATTTTTGTTGTTTCGACTAATATCATTATCTCATCAAGACTGCAGCCACACATACCTCATACCAGTTTCATAAAAGAATTCTTCAATCAAATGCTTATGAATCACTAAGACATACCAGTTCTTGATTTCTTCAGAGTACTCACCCTAACACACACAGGAAAACATACCTTCAATCTTGTAGCTGACCTAAGCTTTAGATCCCTGATCTTCATAAAGGTTCCTCATAGGTTCGTGACTTTATGCATTGTTTGCTCACGAGTAACCATGCTTTTCCTCACTGCTTCCCATGGATGGATGTGCTTTTCCTCCTGAAACCTATGGATATACTCAAGGAATCCCTATTTGAAAACTCTTCTTCGTACTCTCATCTTCTGCAAACTTCTTTCTTCACTAAACTTCTATGTCTTCAACTCACTGCCTCAGATCTCCAACCTGTACTCTCATGAGTGATACACATAAGTTATTTTCCAATTGACTCTTCTATGTGTTTTAATGAGTATCTCATGATGACATACAACTAACATGAAACTCACATGCAACTTGTTAACTTCTATTTACAACTACTTTGACATGCAATTGACATGCAACTTGTTATGTTTTGTTTACATCTACTTTACTTCGACATGAAACTTGTTTAATTTATGTTCAAGGGTTGAAATCAATGAAAACCAATCTTCCAACAACTAAAATTTCGACAATACTTCTCATGTTCATGTTGGCTCCACCCGTCTTCATGCATCTTATCTTCCTTTCCATGCCTATGTTTTTATCTCTCTCTTTGACATCAATGGAAAAGAATGAATTATCCTTGGGGATTCTCTCCATGTCTGTAAGCCTTTGATCTCTACTGATGTTTCTCTTCATGGTGCTTCCTCGTGTAAATATCTAATAAAAAACATTAAAAAAGCATCCAAGTCTTTCAAAACGAATTCACTATGGGGATGAAACTACTCCAAGTTGATGTCGAAGATACTCAAAAGTCTACCTCAGAAGAGGTTTGGTAAAGATATTTGCAATCTCCTCTTTTGTACCAACATACTCTACCTTGATGTTCTTCTCTATAATCTATTCTCGTAGAAAGTAAAAATTGATCAGAATGTGTTTCATCTTGGAATGCATCATTGGATTCTTAGAGATACTTATAGCACTGGTGTTATCATAGAATATCATAATAGGCTCGTTATATTCCACCTATATGTCTTGCAAAGTTTTCTTCATCCAAAGAACCTATGTACAACATGTTGCTTCTACAATATACTATGCTTCTGTTGTGGACAATGATACTGAAGACTGTTTCTTGCTCAAGCAAGATACTAGACAATTACCCAAGTATAAGGATGATCCCTTATACTACTTATGTAATCAAAACTTCGTTCCCAACCCACATATGTGTATGCAACTAGAGATGGATCATTCCCTTTTGTATACCATAATCCATAGTCTCGTGTTCCTTTGAGATATCTAAATATTCTCTTGACTTTCATAACATGTGTTTCCTTTGGTGTTTCTTGTAATCTTTCCACCTATCCAATTTCTTGCATCAAATTTTGTCTTGATGTGGTCACATAGAGTAAAATTCCAATCATTGATTTGTAGAGTCTCTAGTTTGCATCCTTGGATATATCATCTTTGCTCAATTTGCAACTGGTTTGCATGGGAGTACTTATAGGCTTGCAATATACCATTCCAAACTTCTTTAACATTTCTTTTATATACTTGGTCTAGGAGATGAAAATAAATGTATTTAGTTGACATATGCAGAGTCCCAAAAAGAAAGACAACTCACCAAGTAATGACATTTCAAATTCATTTTGCATGTATTTAGCAAATTTCTGACTCATCCTGTCATCATTACTTCCAAAAATAATGTCATCAACATAAAATTCAATTATCAACAAATTATTTTGATTTKCCTTTATGTAGATATTATTATCTGCAATGCCTTTCATGAACCCTTGATGTTGTATATACTTGTCCAATCTTGAATACCATGCTTTGGGGGCTTGTTTGATTCCATATAGTGACTTCTTCAATCTGCAAACAAAATCTTCCTTTTCTGATAATATAAATCCTTCTGGTTGTTCRATGTAGACTTATTCTTCTAGTTCTCCATTTAATAAGGATGATTTTACATCRATCTGATATACTTTGATTTTCTTYRACCATTCATAATCCAAGATCAATCTGACTGCTTCCATTATGGAATCTAGGGAAAAMATTTCTTCAAAATCTATTCCTTCAAACTGAGCATATCCCTTGCATACTAAGCTTTCTTTATTCCTAGTTACCTGTCCATCCTCATTCAACTTGTTTTTGAATACCCATTTTGTTCCAATCACATTCTTCTCCTTAGGCCTTGGAAGAAGTTCCCACATTTCATTCTTCTCTATCTAATCCATTTATTCTTCCATAGATTTGATCCAGTGTTCATCAACATTGGCTTCTTCAAAATTGTTGGTTTCAACTATGGAAAACAATGCTAAATGTCTTCATTCTGGGGAGCGTAATTTTCGTCGAGTTTCAAATCCTTCATATTTATTCCCAATGATTTGTTTTGATGGATTATTTTTCTACACTCGCCGGCTAGGATTTTTGGGAGATATTTGAAGATTGTTTTGGTCATCTTCCTCTTGCTCTACTTCTAGATGTTGTTCTTCTTCTTCTGCTTCTGCTTCTTCTACTTCTTCTTTCAAATACTCTTCTCCTTCATGCTCTGCTAAGTCTTTTATTTCTTCTTTTGGATTTTGTACACTAGTCTCGTCAATCTATACATTGATGCTTTTCACTATTCTTTTGAGTCTCAGATTGAAACACTTGTATGCCTTTCTTTTGCTTGAGTACCCAAAAAATATTCCTTTGTCAACTCTGGAGTCAAATTTTCCAATCCTTCCATATTCTCTTTTTATGTAGCACTTGCTTCCAAAGACTCTAAAATGTTTCACATTTGTCGGACTTCCTTTCCATAGCTCGTAGGGAGTATTATCATTGTTACTATTGAGCATTCCTTTGTTTAGGATATGAACTGATGTATGTACTTCCTATGCCCAAAAGATGCCACCCAACTTGGAATCTTTCAACGTGGTTCTGTCCATTTCTCGTACTGTCTTGTTCTTTCTTTCAGCAATGCCATTTTGTTGAGGTGTCCTGGATGCTGAGAATTGTCTTTTTATCCCATGTTCACCACACAAATCCATGAATTCTTTGAATGTAAACTCCCCACCATTGTCCAATATCAAACATTTGATTTTCAAGTCTATCTATGTTTCAACTATCTCTGTGTGTATCTTGAAGTGTTTGAAATCCTATGACTTCTTCATGAGAAAGAAAATTGTAGTCATTCTTGTGTAGTCATCAATCAATAGCATGAAGTATTGCTCATCATTTAGTCCCTTTGTTCTCATTGGTCGACATAGATTAGTATGTAAAATCTCCAAAGGATTTGTCGTTGAGCACTCCTTTGATTTGAACTTGGTCCTGGTCTATCTTTCCTGTAGACAATGTTTACACAGAGTATTCGTTGGTTTTGAAATTTTAGGCATTTCTCTTACTACTTCCTTTCTACTGATTTTGAAAAGATTTTCAAAGTGCATGTGTCTGAGTCTTCTGTTCCAGAGCCAAATTTCATTTTCCTTTCCTAAACAACAACTTTCCTTTCTAATTTCATTCAAAACATATATGTTGTTCAGAGTCCTTATAGTTGTCGCCACTAACCTTCTTGATCCTTCTTTCCTTACTTCACATTTCCCTTAGTCAAACTGAAGTGTGTGTCCTTGATTGCACATTTGACCTACACTTAGTAGATTGTGCTTCATATCTTAGACCAGTAGAAAATTTTCTTCCACGGAATATTTTCTTCCAATATTAATTGTGCCTCTACCTATAATCTTAGTTGAATGGTCATTTCCAAATGAAATTGATCCATCTCTTTCTTTCTTCAGTGTTAAAAACATGTTCTTGTCACCTATCATATTCCTTGAACAACCATTGTCAACATACCAATCACTTTTTATGTGTTGGGCTTGTAGATTAAGCGAGAATTGGTTCTACTTTCTTTTCCATATCTCTTATGATTCTATTATCTTACTGTTAATGTTTTTCTTTGATTCCCTCGGTGGAATATTCAATCTACAATTCTTCGCTATGTGATTAAAATTATTTCATTTGTAACATTCTACTTCATTTCTCAATGAACCAAATTTTTTTTGGTTTATGTTGTATGCTTCATAAGATCTTCTGCGATAACTGTTATTTAAGTACCCTACATTGTTTCTTTTGTTCTTCGCATAGGCTCTGTAGTTTACATATTTATGTTCAAATTAGCACAATTAAAAAAAATGACCATAAAAGAATCTTTGATAACTGGGAATATATAATCTTCTTTGTTATGCACTCCTTCTGAATTTGTCTTCTTGAGTTTTCTTTATTTCTGGAATGTTCATCTTTGGAGTTTATCATTCTTCCTTCTTGTTTTAAGCCCTAAATAGTGTCACATTACCCCTTAATTGGGGAATATTACATCAGTGTTGTCATTTTATTTATGTCTTCCTAGTTCCATTAGTTGTAATTGTACCTCCTAGTCTCCTATATATACCAAAGAGACCTTTTCATTTGGAATCATCTTGTATTGGTAAATTTGTGTGGTGTATAAAGAGTTTTCCCTCTCGAAGAGGATTATTATATGAAATTCTCTCTTTTTCAAGGTGTTGATTACTTATTGTGAGGTTTTCTATGCTATTCTGATATTTGGTTCTTAAAATTTGGTATCAGAGCTCAAGGTCTTGAGGTTTTGATGCTGCATATGAGACACCTTGGAATTTTCACTATAACTTTTTGTGTACAACATTTCAGAAGTAAACCCTTGGAGTATATTCAGTAGACATATCAAGGTACTCGGGGTTCAAATTTGAGCTCTCGAGGCATGATACTTTCAGAGATATAGCCTATGTAAGATAGGGTTATGGAATCATCCTGAATTTAGTCATCGAGGAATTTTTGCTATAAATGTTTTTTTGTAAAATTTAAGACCCCAAAAAGTGGAGTATATTTATATAAATTATCAAGGTAGTCGTGATAAAAATTTAAGCTTACGGGCCATCCTATGTTTGTAGATACACCTTGTGTAAGATAGGGTAGCTGACTAGTCATATTAACTAGTCTCAAACAGGTGTTCTGGGTAAAACAATGATATATTCTTCAGTGAGTCTCCACATTAACTGAGACCCATTGCATTGGATAGTGGATAGTTTGTAGTATTTCTGGTACAAGTTTCAGATTCAAATATCAAACGTTTTTCTCTTAGCACGCTTTACAAGTACACTCTCCTCGAAGGGAAAAAATCAGCAAGGTGTGGGGAAGTTACCATAACTTCCACTTGGCACATCTAATTTTGATTATAACTATGGCATTGTAGAGAAGACATATCAGAGAACTACAAAACAAAACTTTTAGACCCAGAAGGGCCAGAATTTTGTAGATACAACTGAAGAAAGATTGTCTAGAAGAATCACCTTGAAATCAAGGTTTAGAAGTGATACTTGGCCAACATGCCACCACATAAGGGAACTTATACACCAAATAAGCCTTCAGACAGTCCTACTTGGACTCTTGGTGAAGGTGAAGAAATGCACAGGGACATAAATGATTTACAAAAGAAGACATTAACAAAATATGAACTACAAGGGATGGTGGATTCAACTGAAGCTAAGTTGGAGGCAACAATGGATACTAATTTAAAAAGGGAGATCATGGAAGGATTGAAAAATTTCCTAATAGAGAGGCCACCCTAAAGTGACAATGTATCCCACGAAATTCATGATGAGGACACAAGGAAGATGAATCAAGACTAGAGAAACTCCAACTTTGGGTTGAAGACCAACCAATTTCCTAAGATCGATMWGAGGAAGTTTCATCGAAAGGATCCAATCACATGGATACCTCAGATGGRGCAGTTCTTTGATYTACATGATGTGCCACACACACAAAAGGTAYGAATTKCTTCTTTATATTTGTAACCCAATCAATTTGTGTGGTATAGATGGATTTTTTCTCGCAAATCACTTGTCACTTGGAYAATTTTCATGGAAGAAATGATAGCACACTATGAGGATACAAGGAGMAATACCTTCTTTAGCCAATTGATAGATCTCAAGCAAAAGGGTTTAGTTGCGGAGCACATTGAGAACTTCCAAATATTTAATATAAAGCTAACGAATATTCCAGATGAGCACCTGATTGATGCATTCATAGGAACTTTAAAAGATAACATTCAACATGAGGGTCACCTTTGGGAACCCAAATCATTGGAGAATGTGTTCATGGTGGTGAGAAATGTTGAAAGTAAAAATATGGATATGGCTACTAGAAGGACCACTCCTAACATTTATCGAGAGAATAATGTTCCTTCTTCTAAAACACCTCAACCTACAAGGTTGACACCTAAAAAATTGGAGGAAAGAAAATCAAAAGGTTTATGATTTAATTGTGACAACAAGTACAATAAGAGAAATAAGTGTGGTGAGAAGAAATTATTCTACATATATTGTGAAGAGGAAGAAGAACATGAACAAGAAAAATAACCATCTCAATATGATAACGTAGAAGATATTTCTTATGAAGAGTTGACTCCCACGATATCATGTAATGCATTGGATAGAATTATCACTCCTCAAACCCTCAAGATCGAAGGATATATCAAAAATAAAAAGGTAATAGTCCTAATTGATTTTGGTAGTACTCATTATTTCATTCACTATAAATTATCCAAAGCTCTCAATTGCTTTATATATCCAGTTCCAGAATTTCAAGTAATGATTTTAAATGGAGGAACTATCAATTTCTCGAGAAAATGCCATAATATCAATCTTACTATGGGGGAATATGTAATGAATAGTCCAATGATTGCTATTCCCATGGGTGGTGTTGATGTCATATTAGGAGTCCAATGGTTACAATAATTGGGAACAATGGCTTTTAATTTTCAATAATTTTTCATGAAATTTTCATTGGAAGGAAAGGAAATTGAGT
>JASDQU011402741.1:56847-66968 GCA_032191745.1 Picea mariana | reverse complement strand
GCATGCGCGCAGAGAAAAGTTGTTATTTAAGCGCATGCATGTCAGATGCGCATCTGTGGGGTAAAATACCCCTGTACCTATGACAAACGGACGAGAAAAAAAATCCGGATGGATTCCTCTCAATTCTCCCTTGAATTGGATGGTTGGCAGGTTAGCCTAGGCCGGTTAGTGTACCTGCAAGTTAAACAAAATGAAAGAAGAGAAAAATAAACCCAAATGAGGCAGGAATTTGATACCTTTCCCCAGTATGGTCGCCAATCTGTTGCACCCTTTTCGTCACCTTGGTGAGCAAACAAGAGGTGCTTACATGCCCAGTTGGGTCCTGCTGAGCATGATAGTTGTAGAGAAAAGAGTTAGAGAAAGTAAAACAAAACTATAAGCAAGAATTAAACTAATAACAACTAAAATCATAAGCATATGGATAAAGAGATAACAAACACAAAAGACCAATATCACCAATGTTTTTAGGCTGATCTATTGATGAAATCAAAGCACCAAGAAGAAAGGGGACTATGAGTCCCTTCTTCCTCCAAGGGAAGGCTCTTGGACCCTCAAAAACTTGCTCTCCTTACAACAAGAAAAATGAAAATGGTGGTGAAAGAACTCCTTTGAAAATCCACTCAATGGAGAGGTGGATTGCTCAATGAAATGGTGCCAATGTGCTTTTGTCAAGGATTGAGTCCTTAAAACAATATAGGCAGCATAACATTACATGAAATTCCTTCATAAAATGAGGTGCATTCATGGCTTTTTATAGCATTGATTTGGGCTTTTGTGTAACTGTCTTGTAGTGTGAAAAGAGGCCATTTAGGGCATTATTAGGTCTTTGACCAGCCTACCATGTGGATTCAGCTCAGATTTGAAGGTCAAATCGGCTTGGGAGCTGATCCATAAGTGGTTGGGAGGCCGACAACTTCAATAAATGCGTCGTTTAGCAGGTGCACGGATTTTTGTGCTAACAGCCACACATCGTGCACGTATGCACGAATGATACATTTATGTTCCACGCATGTGCGCGCACGCCCAAATTCTGTAAAGCGTTCTTCAATTTTTCACTACTTTGTATAGTTTTTGACCTTTTTTGAATGATGTGAGATTAATTCAGGGCCATGAATGACTTCATTGTTGTTTGACGATGCTGAGTTCTTGTTGCCATGTGCAGATGAAATTTCAGTGATAACACCACCCAAGGAATAAATCGAAATGAAAGGGGTCTCAGAATACCATGACATCGATAAAGATAGTTTTCCCTCCCAAAGTTACAGGAAATTGAGGAAGGATCCCTAAAGGTTGACTAGTTCTTCTGTTAAAAGATAACAAATTCTATGTAACCGGTGCAAGCTGCGAACAACCCAAAGCATACCAAGCAACAAAAGAAAAAATAATAACGGACACACCTTCATATATTATCATTTGAGGAACGTACGGACCACAAACCTATACTGTAATCTGGAAAGGAATGTGAGAGGGAAGACGAGGTCCAGTTAGCGCACCCCAATAAAAAAGGATGGCTTCATGATCTAAAAAATGAAGAAGACTTGAAATACTTGAAATTATTTGCAATGTAAATGTTATGTGTTTAAAGAAAAAGGATCAGTTTGCAACACATAGATTAAGGGATTACTTATGCGAAATACACATATACAACAGCATAATCAATGAACATAAGCACATAAACACAACAATTGATAAAGGAGTTCACCCCTCTCTTGGGCTACATCTCCTGGTCCAGCTTCCAAAGGATTGTTATTATTAAGTGATCAAAAGTTATCAAAAACATGTCTTACAATGCTCAAACTGACAAACCAACTACTCCAATGGCTTCAGAGCATCCAAAAACCTCTGTCTGGGCCCTTTTGGCACCTCAATCGGTTGAAAAATGAAGAAGTTAGGCCTCCTGGAAGTCTTCCGCTTCAAGCTTGTTGTCTCTGCATCTACAAATTGCAACCTTTTCAAATGAACCTGGCACACATGCAATATAAATCATGAAAACCCAGCACCAGGCGCAACAGCGCCAATGGTGCAAACTGTAGGATGGTTAAGGGTGCGCCAACCCCTAACCGCCTAGCACCTGGGCGTATGAGAATCATGTGACTGCGCGCATTGGTAAAAGGGCTAAACAGTTGAACCGTTCTAACTTCCCGCACACTTAACTAGGGTCATATGAAATGTCGGCATATAACCATGTGCCAAAGTGTAAACCATTCAAACTACTTCCAAAACCCGTGTGTTGCATAGCAACCACGCGCATATATATACAGTGGCCATATGAAACGACTATACGACCATGGGTTGGGGATAAGCCTCGGCCCGACCCCCGCCCATATGTACAATCATATGATTTTAAAAACAATGAAAACAATTATATGTTAAGTCACATAGTGTGGGCGTATTGGTCAGCGGTCTTTGTTAGAGCTTTACACCTGTGGGGAGGTCTGGGGGTCGAACCCCACGAACTCCAATACATTTTAACATATCAACAAATCAACCAATGCCAGGGTGCCATGTGGCAGCCCACAATTGGGCCACGTGGCACCCAATCATTGATCAGAAAACTGCCACATCATCATATGCCACGTCATCGTACGGTCTGTACGACCCTTCCACGTCAGCCTGTATAGACTGTACAGTCAACATCAAAAAATTTTACCTGTTTGACTTGACGAACAGATTGCAATATCTCTCGCTCCCAATGTCCATTTTTAGACGAAACAAATTGCGTTGGGTTCGCAACGACGAGGCCTATGCTCTCGTCCGGTTTGAAGAGATTCTGAGCACTTTGAATTTTTGAGCAAAATTTGATCCCCTGATCACACCTCCCCATTGGGAAGCTTTTGGACCTCCAAAAGACTATTTTCAGTCTATGTGAAGATGAGGGTAAAGTTCCCTCACCCTTTCAACCTCAATCCACTTGGCCTTGCTTGGATTCGACCCTTTAAGACCAACTCGAAGATACTCCACATTTCCTCGTTTTGAAGTTTGCATTCTCCTGTCAAGAATGGTGTCTTCCTGCAGTTTTGTTAGATACTCTGGAGAAAAATCATCTATGGAAGGAATATGAACATGCTCTCCTTGATCATCAATCAATGGAGGCTCATACAAATTCAAATTATCAACATTAACAAATGCATACATCTGCATATAAGGAGGCAAATCTAAACAAAAAACATTGTTACCAATCTTGTCGATAATCTTGAAAGGACCATATCGAATCGGTTTCAACTTTTTACCTTCTCCCTTAAGCCTCTTCTTGCTGATGTAAAGCCAACTTCATCTCCAACTTGGAAACTGTGATCAACACGATGCTTGTCATGTCTTGTCTTGTACTTGGCCTGACTCTTTTCCAACTTCTCTTGCACCACCTGATGTATCGACTGAATTTGTTTAATGAACTTCTTTGCCCTATCAATGTCATATTGACCATCGACAACAATATATTTCCCAAAGATAAAATCTAAAGGTGACTTCGACAAATAGCCAAAACATGCTTCAAATGGCGACATTTGCGTCGAAGAGTTCTTAGCTCGATTGTACGCATGTTGAATGTAGTGTAAATGTTCATCCCAAAGTTTAGGATGCTTACTGCAATAAGCACGAAGAAGATGCACCACTGTACGATTTACCACCTCTATCTGACCATCTGTCTGCGGATGAAAATTTGTGCTCTTTTTGAGTTTGGTGTTCATGAGTGCCCATAAACTGGACCAAAAACTTCCAACAAATCGAGAATCCCAATCAGAACTAATGGACTTAGGAAATCCAAAATGCACCCAAACATTTTGAAAAAAAAACTGTGTCGTTTGTTCTGATGTTACTTGCTTAGTACAAGGCATCAAAATACACATCTTGCTAAATCAATCAACCACAACATAAATATAATCATGACCTTGTCTCGACATAGGTAAACCACCTACAAAATCCATGGAAATACTTTCCCAAGGTCGAGAAGGAACTGGAAGTGGAGTGTACAAACCCAACTTTCGATTGCTAGGTTTACTTGTAGCACACAACGAACATCCTCAAACATATCGTGAGACACTTTCATTCATTTTAGGCCAGTAGCAGTGTCTTTGCAAATTAGCCACTGTCTTGCCTACACCAAAATGACCAGCAATAAGAGAAGAATGCGCTTCTCTTATAATGTTGATTCTTTCCCCCTGTGGAATACACAACTTGCCAAGATGATACAAGAGATTATTATGCACATGATAATCCAATTCTTCAACATGGTTAGAGTGGCACAAAGTTTCATACAGTTCTTTAAAGTCAGTATCTAAAGCATATTGCTCCACATAACTTTCATGCATTATAGGACTCTGCTTAAGAATAACTGAAGCACTAATAATAGGCCTTGAAAGCATATCGGTGACTTTGTTAAAAATGCCCTTCTTATACCTGATAACCAAATAAAACTGTTGAAGAAAACACATCCATCTGAAGTGCCTAGCTTGTTGTATCTTTGTCTGTGATTGTAAGTATTGCAAAGGTTGATGATCGGTGTGAATAATGGTTTCTTTTCCCAACAAATAATGCTTCCATTTTTTAACACTTTGAACCAATGCATACAATTCTTTATCATAAGTAGGATAATTAATCACGGCACCATTAAACATCTCAGAATGAAAACAAATTGGCTTACCATACTGTAGAAAAACTGCTCCCATTGCATAATTACTTGCATCTGTCTGTATTTCAAAAGGTTGTCTTAAATTTGGAAGTGCAAGAACTGGAGCAGAACTGATCTTTTCTTTCAAAGTATCAAAAGCCTGTTGTTGCTTGCCTCCCCATTGAAAAACTTGCTTGACACTTGTCACAACATGTAATGGAGCTGCAATGGACGAAAAGTTAGCAATAAACCTTCTCCAATATTGGGCGGCTCCCAAAAAACTTCTTACCTCTGTCACATTGCTGGGTCTGGACCATTCCAAAATGACTTTAACCTTAGAGGGATCAATTTTTAATTCACCTCCACCAACAATATGGCCTAAGTAAATAAGTGAAGTTTTGGAAAATTCACATTTGGACAACTTCAAAAACAACTGTTCTTTCCTCAAAACATCAAAAACTTGTTTCACATGTATAATATGCTCTTCACGAGATTTGCTAAAGATCAAAATATCATCTAAGTAGACAATAACACAATCATCCAGAAAAGGCCTTAAGACATCGTTCATAACTCTCATGAAAGTAGCAGGTGCATTGCAAAGTCCAAAAGGCATTACCATCCATTCAAACAAACCTTGCTTAGTCTTAAAATTTGTCTTCCATGTGTCTCCCTCAACAATCCTGATCTGATGATAACCACTCCTTAAATCTAACTTAGTGAAATATTTGGCATCTTTTAATTGATCAAGAAAATCATCAATTCTCGGAAGAGGATAACGATTCTTAACTGTAATTTTGTTCAAAGCCCTGAAATCAACACACATACGCCACATACCATCTTTCTTTGGAACTAACACAATTGGAGATCCACATGGCGAAGAACTTGGTACAATTACCCCTTTGTCTAACAACTCCGGAATTTGTTTTTTAATCTCATCATTTTCCATAACTGACATTCTATACATACCAATGTTTGGAAGTGGACAATCTTGTTGTAACTAAATTTCATGTTGGATTCCTCTTTTCGGAGGTAACCCCTTAGGTTCTTTAAACATGCCATCATACTGTTTCACAACTTCAAATAGATTGGATTTTAACTTTGCATCACAACCTTGAAATGCTTCGTTCTCAACATCATTTTTAGGTTTGATCATTAAGAGAACAAAATTCTTACTAGCATTAACTAACCTCTTCATTTTCCCTGCATTTATAATTGATAAATTCATCTTCTTAGTGTGAGATCTAACAATGTACTCAACCCCATCTTTAAACAAATGATACTTATTCTCCCGACGATAGAAAATAACTTTCCTATCATACAAATATGGGCTTCCCAACACAATACCACAAATATCCAACGGAATAACATCAAGCTCTACCTCATCAACGAAATGTGCAGTGATAGCAAACCTAAGTTTACACTTCCTTGTTACTTGTAACTTAGCATTATCACATATCCAACCAAGAGGGTATGTCTTAGGATGTGGACTTGTTTCCAACTTAAGTTTCTTAACAGTCTCTTCAGAAATAAGGTTTGCTTGACATCGATAAAGACAGTTTTCCCTACCAAAGTTATAGGAAACTGAGGAAGGATCCCTAAAGGTTGACTAGTTCTTCTGTTAAAAGCTAACAGATTCTATGTAACTGATGCAAGTTGCGGACAACCCAAAGTGTACCAAGCAACAGAAGAAAAAATACTAATAGATGCACCTTCATCTATCATCATTTGAGGAATGTCCCAACCACAAACCTGTACTGTAATCTGGAAAGGAATGTGAGAGGGAAGACGAGGTCCAGTTAGCGCACCTCAATAAAAAAGGATGGCTTCATGATCTAAAAAATGAAGAAGACTTGAAATACTTGAAATTATTTGCAATGTAAATGTTATGTGTTTAAAGCAAAAGGATCAGTTTTCAACACATAGATTAAGGGATTAATTATGTGAAATACACATAGACAACATCATAATCAATGAACATAAGCACATAAACACAACAATTGATAAAGGAGTTCACCCCTCTCTTGGGATACATCTCTTGGTCTAGCTTCCAATGGATCATTATTATTAATTGCTCAAAAGTGCTCAAAAACATGTCTTACAATGCTCAAACTGACAAACCAACTGCTCCAATGGCTTCAGAGCGTCCAAAAACCCCTCTCTGGGCTCTTTTGGAACCTCAATCGGTCGAAAAATGAAGAAGTTAGGCCTCTTGGAAGTCTTCCCCTTCAAGCTTGTTATCTCTGCATATACAAATTGCACCCTTTTCAAATGATCATGGGATCAAATTTTGCTCAATTTTAAAAGTGCTTGGAATGCGATGAAAATAGTGCCATTGCGTTTGTCTCATCTTCCTAATTCCGGCGGTATATTTACTTTCTCAAATGGAGTCTGTATGAAGGAGATATCGTGATCTGTCCGCTAAGCCAAACATGCAAAATTTTTGGATGTTGACTGTACCTATCCGTACAGTCCGTACGGTGACGTGGCAGGATCATACAGGCCATACGGTGATGACATGGCTGTTGATTATTGGTTGGTTGTTGGCGTATTGGATGGTGACACATGTCCGGTTGAAGGCGAGTAATATGAGGACACGTGGCCCAATCCATGGGCGCCACGTGTCCCCTTCATTTTGTTCATTGGTTATATAAAATTATATGGGGAGTCCGTGGGGTTCGACCCCGGGACCTCCCCCAACTTTAGCAACTTCATAACTCTCCGCTAGCCAAAGTACCGCCATATGTTCCTTGTTAACTATGTTGTAACACATATATTTAAAGTTGATATTTGTTTGAAAGGAAAGCGAGGTCGAGCCGGGGCTAAGCCCCGACCCGTGGACGCATTGTAACACATATGACCCAAACATATACATATTGGCCCGATCGTTTGGCGCGCATTGCATTGCATTATATTGCAGTGTATTGCAAATACATTGCATTATATATATGGTATAAACCGTGTGTTAAAACATGCACCCAGGGTTTGAACCATACCCAAAGTTTAAATGTGCGTGTGGTTTGGCCGGTGGTTTAACCGCGCGGGAGTTCAACCGTTGGCACGGTTCAAACGAACTAACCACCTTTTTGCCCAACCTTTGGTCGCATGTGCCATACACCCAGGTGCCGAGGCGGTTAGGGGATGGAGGCACCTTAACCATCCTACAGTTTGCACCGTTGGTGCAGTTGCGCCCGGTGCCAGGTTTTTATGATTTAAAGAGCATGTGAGCCAGGTTCACTCAAGGGGGAGTGCGAATTGTAGAACCAGAGACAACAAGCTTGAAGAGGGAGACTTCCAAGAGGCCTAACTTCTTCATTTTTCGACCGATTGAGGTGCCGAAAGAGCCCAGACAAGGGTTTTTGGATGCTGGAAAGCCATTGGAGCAGTCGGTTTGTCAGTTTGAGCATTTTAAGACATGTTTTTGAGAACGTTTTGAGAAATTAATAATAATGATCCATTGGAAGCTGGACCAGGAGATGTAGCCCATAAGAGGGGTGAACTCCTTTATCAATTGTTGTGCACATGTGTTTATGTTCAATGTTTATGCTGCTGTCTATGTGTATTTTGCATAAGTAATCCTTAATTTATGTGTTGCAAATTTATCATGTTGCTTTAAACACATAACATTTCACTTGCAATAATTATTCAAGTTTTTCAAGTCTTCTTCAATTTTAGATCAAGTTGGTATCAGAGCACTGGTTTTGAAGACTTGATTGTTTGCAAGTTTTGTTTTTTATGCTCACAAGGTTGAAGCTCACAAGAGGAGAAGGTCAACTTGTGGAGCCAAGTTCTTATCTGACAAGGAGGAAGCAGTTTCATTCACCGCAAGTTGCAGAGAGACATTCACCAAGCATGGCACATGCAGAAGATCATGAACGTGTTCCGAATGAGGAAGAAGACTTCAAGCAGACTATCATAGAGTTGAGAGATATGATGAAGGTCATGATGGAATGGAACATGATGTCGCAGGGTGAAGACTCTAACCCTTCAATGCATAAGGGAGGCGATGGTGACAAGAATCCAGGCAGAGATGGAGGGAATGGTGCTTCTCCACCACCCTCTCCTCCATCATCATCATCCTCTTCTTCTTCTTCTTAAAGTTTGAAACATCTTCCCAATGGGCATGGTAAAACTGCTTCACAAATTCCTTCATTAAAGCTTGATATAAAATTTAATTTGCCACTTTATAATGGAGAAGTTAACGCTGAAAAGTTAGATAACTGGATACGTCAAATTGAAGTCTATTCTAGAATACAAAAGATTCAAGATGATGAAACCAAAATTCAGTTAGCTTCATTAAGATTAGATGGATCAACACTTGTTTGGTGGGAATCTAAGACACAGGAAGAAATGAAAAAGAATGGAAAAATTTTTCTTTCTTGGAATGATTTCATAATAGCAATTAAAAAACAATTTTATCCATTAGCGTATAAACAAAAGGAAACCATGGAATGGCAGAATTTTAGACAAGCAAAACGACAGAATGTACAAAGTTTTACTCAGGAGTTTAGGAGACAAGCTTTGGTTTTGGGAGTTGATTTGTCTTCACAGGAAACATTGCTCAAATATATTGGTGCTTTGCATAGTTATTTGAGGCATACTATACTTATGTTTAATCCCACAAATCTAGATGAAGTTTGTGTACAGGCTACTCATTTGGAAGCCATGGGAAAGAACGATACTCATGAAGGTTTCAAGAAGACATACAGCCAGGGAGACAAAGGGAAGAAGAAATTCAAAAACAATGGCAGGAAGAATGCTGTTGTGAAGAAGGAAGGAGAAAAGTTCACATGTAAACATTGTTCAAACGATGGCCATGATGAAGACCACTATTGGAAGCTTCATCCTGAGCGTAGACCCAAAAAGTTTGGCAACAACAGTAAAGGGAAGTCAAAGACTGTTGCAACTACTTTACAAGATTTGGGTTCGGATTCTGGTGATGAGACGAAGATCGCAGCCATGGGTTACCAAGGTAATAATTGTGTTGCTAGTACTAGCTCTTCAATTAATGCTAATGTCGATGTAACTCAACAAGAGAAAATGAGAATTGAACTTTTTCATATAAGGGTCATTTCAAAACATACTAAGATAGACACGTTGTTTGATTCAGGGTCACAAGCAAATCTTATTTTAGAAGAGACTGTAAAGAAACTTAAGTTGGAAACTAGTCCACATCCTAAGCCATACCCTCTTGGTTGGATATGTGATAATGCTAAGTTACAAGTAACCAGGAAGTGTAAACTTAGGTTTGCTATAACTGCCAATTTTGTTGATGAAGTAGAGTTGGATGTGATTCTGTTGGATATATGTGGCTTTGTTTTGGGAAGTCCTTATTTGTATGATAGGAAAGCTATATTCTATCATCAGGAGAATAAGTATCATTTTTTTAAAGATGGGGTTGAGTATGTTGTCAGAGCTCACACTAAGAAGATGAATTTATCAGTCATTAATGCAGGGCAAATGAAGAGGTTAGTTAATGCAAGTAAAAATTTTGTTCTCTTAATGATCAAACCTAAAA